>VXBJ01003113.1:416514-592707 GCA_013400055.1 Nycticryphes semicollaris | reverse complement strand
TGGTGCCTGGCATTCTTCCTCCCCAAGTGCAGGACCCTACATTTGCCCTTATTGAACCTCATTAGGTTCTTCTCTGCCCAGCTCTCCAGGCTGTCCAGGTCAGGCTGGATGGTGGCACAGCCCTCTGGAGCATCAGCCAGCTCTCCCAGTTCGGTATTATCAGTGAACCTACTGCCCTTTTCCTGGCCGTTGATGAATATGTTGAACAAGCCTGGAACTAGCATTGGCCTAACAGCTAAGACTTTTTTGCCTTCCTGAGAGACCTCAGCTTTGAGTAGAGGAATCACTAGGGAAAGTAAGTAACCAGAATTTTAACAGCACAGAACACCAGGCTGCTTCTGTTCTGATTGTAACCAAATAAACACAAAGCTGCCTAAGATGTAGTATGCTTTTGACACTAGATTAAATAATCATGGAGTCATAGACTGGTTTGGGTTGGAAAGGACTTTAAAAGTCATCTAGTCCAACTCCCCTACAATGATCAAGGAGAAATATATCCTGTATTTTATGGTGATTTTAAAATTTTATTTTAATAATATCAAATTCTAATGAACAACTGCCATCAACCGTGTACTTTGATGCTAAGGCACAAAAATAAACCTTAGGAATGGTCCCACCTTCAGAGAGCTGATGACCAATATTAAATGCATTTGTCACTTTTTTCTAACTTACCAGCTACTATTATTTGTATTTGAAAAAGTGTTTATCAGATGTTTCTGTAGATATATGATAAAACATTTAGTCTTGGAATCTAATCTGACAATCAGTTGGACCTGTGATTAACTTTAGCTGATAAATAGTTGAACACGTGATTTGCTTGAATCAAACATTAGCTAAATACAAAGTGCAATCATAGGTGAAAATACGTAGAGGAGAGCGTAGACAGCAGTAACAAATCAACAAATCAAAGTTGGCTTTTTTTTTGCATGCTCTCTGTAAGTACAGACTGTTTTTGCGGAAAAGAAACGATTAGTTCTATGCCCTCCTCGCCATTACTGTGAATTTGGCCTTTCACCTTCAAAGTACTGTACAAACATTTATTAATTATCTTTACAACAGTCCGTAAGACTAGTAGATAAATATCACCTTGCTAATGAGAAACTGAAACACAAAGGTGGAGTCATTTGTTGGTGGCCGCATGGTGAGTCAGCAACGAATCTAAGATCAGAATCCAGAAGCGCCTGGCACCCGGGCTGTTGGTCAGTCGCTGGATTTAGTCTCTTTTTCAGTCCTGTCTTCCTGTGTGCCAACCCCCCTGCCCCACCCCACCCCCCCTTTTTTTTTTTTCCCCTTACTTTTTTCCTATTTGCCTTCTACTTCCCACAGGCTCCACGGGAGATCAGATCATGTCCACATTTGCAGGTACAGTCTTGAATTTTCTTTCTTCTCTTAACCGTTCCTACATAAGTGTCCAGGCTTCATGTTCACTTAGGTCCTGTCTTTGGCCTGTGTATTTTAGAGAAGGTAATAAACCTTGAATTGAATGTATCTCACATTTGTTAATTTGATCTATCAGAGCATAATTATATAATTTTACTAATTAAATGGCTGTAACTAACAAGCCGAATCACAAAACTGAATCTCATGCCTTGAATTAGTTAATGAAATACTTTTTTTTTGATGGCTTCCTTTAAATTTGTAAGTCTAGGCACCTATGCAAAATGTTAAGGAACTGAACTATTTTATTCCAAACAGTGATTGCAACAGCCAATTTCCCTGTTTTTAACTATCTAGGGAATAATAATTGTAAAGACAAGTATGTTCCTCCAGACAATTTGGAATGATTCTCACCTTCTTAGTGAGGAGCTCCTTCAGTTACTACTACCACCTGCTATTCAGTACTACAGCACAAGCTCATGTATTGTAGAGCCCTCATTTTCTCCTTTCAGACAGCCTTCTAAAAATTAATTGGGACAAGTTTCCCATTAAGACTCCATCCAAGGGTTCTGATAGCTCCAAGTGATCATCCTGCAGGAAGTCATGTGAGGCCAAACTCGTGACATCCAAGATGTAACAAGTGATAGTGTTTCGATTGGTTGACTATAGGCCTTTCCAGTGGAAAATGCTGGACACAAAGACATAAGAAGAATTTGGGAAAACTGTATGTGGCTTTCAATCTCCCCAAACCTCAGTTCTTCCACAGCGTAGCTGAAATACCTAGTTCAGAAGTGCTGCCAGGTATTTTTTGTAGAAATATTGGCAAAGTACTCTGAGGATAACATACAAACCAAAAACTTGCCATGTTAATAAACACATATTGTCCTAAAGATTTAACATGTCTCAAACAGCCTCAGTGAGGTTTTTAGAGAGCAAGAGTTTGTCCTGTTTTTCTAAATTTAGACATCTGTTATTGTCTGAGATGACAAGAGGGTATCCTGTCTGCCACTAACTTAATACACCAGAGGAGCACAGGTCTCTTACAGGACTTCTGTTGTATTTGCTGTTTGGGTGTTTGAGATACACAGGGGTCTCTCAAACTGCATGCCTATGCATATATGCTTAGGCAGCTTATTTTGGCCCTATGTAGCATGTTGTCACTGTGCAGTTTCTTAGCTAGATTAATCACCATTTTGAAATTTTTTATGCAGCATAAACAAAATACTTGTTTTGCAACAGGAGGTATGAAATCGATTGCTGACAATAAAAATGTGGTCAAAACAAAAAGACTACAGAAGAAAGGAATTCACAAATGAAAAACCTGTGCTCCTCAGTCTGGTTGTGAATATTGTGTAAATAGACATTAGTTAGAGGTTTAATTGTGTCAATGTTTTCTTTAATAATTATATATTACAACAACTCTTCTGTTTGTTCGCAAGGTTAAATACATCACAACAATGCTTCTGACCATGTCTGACATCCAGAATTGCACCTTCACTTAAGAAACATCCTCTGCCTGTTTATCCTATATAATTTCCCAACCACTTTGGAGCCCTATACTTAATTGACTTTGGCATGGACTCTCATCCTGAAAACACTTAGAAGCACGTGCATAATAAATACTTAACTATTTCTACTAAATACAGCAACGGGCAACCAGGTGTTTTTGTAGGACTGAAGACATAATTAGCAAGCAGCCCATAGATTTAAAATGCTACTTACTTGAAATTTACCTTAAAAAGCATCTTAAGTCAATCTCTTTTGCAGTGAAGCAAGAGCCCTGCCTCAGCCTCAGCTAAGGTCAGAAAAAAATATCACAGAATGATATGGGGTTGGAAGGGACCACTGGAGATCATCTAGTCCAACCCCCCAATATCGATGATATTAAGAGATAATTTGAAATCCGTTGATCTTGCCTTGGTTTTACTTCTTCCATGTGTGAACCTGTGCAGTGTAGTTTAAGAATATAGCTGATATACAGCTGTTCTTTCCAGTACTAGTAATATACAAGCTTTGTTAGATATTTTTCTTTCTGTAGTTGTTTGAAAATATGTGCTCTTTTTCCTGACACTAATATGGAAGGCAAGAATTCTTGCTAACTTATGTTTGACTCGTGTTTGAGGCTTCATATGACCAGGACCCCTACAATGTTGCTACCTTTCCGTTCAGCTCCCTTAATTTACTAATGTTTGATCTCTTTATGTTCAAAATCTTAAAGATCTGATTGTGGTTATTATATTAATTTAACTTTATTTTAATCAAGAATCTGTGATTCTGTGCTTATATATTAATTTAACTTGATTTTAATTGAATTGATTCATGAGCACTGAATACAGACTTATTTTTTTCATGAGCAGTTCTTCTGTGATAGCTAGTTATTTACAACCCTTCCTCAAATTCAAATCAACGTTGCCTTTTCAGACAAACAGGATCCATTTTTGACCATTTCTTCTTCACATACGCTGACTCTGCTTGGTGGATTTGTAGTAGGATGTACTTATAGTTCCCCCAAAAGAGAGGTCCACAGCCTGCAGTTTGAGAAACTGGGTGCTGAAGGTGATAGTTTCCATGATCATAGAATAATTTAGGTTGGAATGGACCTCTGCAGGTAATCTAGTCCAATGTCCTGTTAAAAGTATGTCCCAGAGCATGTTATTCAGGGACTTGCCCAGTTGTGTACTGGACACCCCCAGGATGGGAATTCTGCAGGCTTTCGGGGTAATCTATTTCAATATTTCACCACCTTTGTGGTAAAAAATAAATAAATTCTTGTAGTTAATGGTATTTCTCATGTTTCAACTTCTGTCTATTGCCTCTCATCCTATTACTGTGCACCTCCCAGAGGAGTGGGGCTGCATCTTCTCTGTATCCTCTGAAAGTACTAAGATGTGCCCTGAGCCTTCTTTTCTCTAGTGTGAGCAGGCCCTGCTCCCTCAGCCTCTCATCTGATGTGGTGTGCTCCAGCCCCCTAACCACCTTTGCTGGACTCACTCCAATGTATCAATGTCTTTGTTGTCCAGAGGAATGAAAAACTAGTCACAGCACTCTAGATGCAGTCTCACAGCTGTCAAATGGGGGAAAAGATTAACTCCCTGAGTGTGCTGACTATGCTTTTGTTAAAACAACTGAGGATGCAGTTGGCTGTCTTTGCTGTGAGGACACACTGATTCATGTTCAGGTTTTTGTCCACCAGGTCTCCCCCATCCATTTCTTCAAAGCTGCTTCTCATACAGTTGTCCCCCAGCCTGTACTGTTGGATGGAGTTATTCCATCCCAAATACAAGACTTTGTATTTGCTTCTGATGAACTTTTTATTGAAATATTGACCACACTTGTTTTTCAATTTTTCAATGGGCGCTTTTTCTGAGACTTGATTTCCCTAATTATTTAAGTGTATCACAATTTGGGCCATAAGCATAATTGTTCCATGAAAAAGTGTACTTTAGCCAGCTATCTGGGTTAGGATAACAGGTCATTCCATCCATTTGGGAGTGCTAGCCATAATAATAGGGTGGAGAAGTATTATGGCAAGATAGCAGCAAGCTATCAGTCATATTTGTGCTTTCTTATTAGCTTGATTTAAGCTAATGAGTAGATTTGTGCTTAAGATATTGGAATAAAAGAGCTCTGCAAATATTCTAAGCCACATTTTCAGCTCTAATAGAGCAGTGCTTGCACAAAGCTGAAACTGAGGGCTAAGACCACCATTATGGCCGAAGCCTATCTCTTTGAAAAAACATCCTGAGGTAGAGTGGTTCGTATGTGGTCACTGAGCAGAGCAGCATAAATGTGCTGCTGCAAACAGATCCCACATACCATTTTGGATGTTGTGGGATTGGACTAGGGCGACCGTTTCCCTGGCAGTAGTTCTGTAATATGATTTAGGCCATGGGTGTCATTAATGGAACAGAGACAGAGTGCTTCCCTTGGTATTACTTTAACTTTCACTTCAGATAAACTAAAAAATTAATATAACAATATAATATGAATATTATGTTAGAGCCACTATAAAAGAATTTTTAGAGCTAACATACATTTTTCGGGTTTTCTTTTTAATTTTTTGCTTACCAATTGACGCTAAACACCTTTTAAGAAAAAAGCCTGAAGATGGAGAAAGTTTTCCATGGGAACAGCTTTACCTAACAGAAATAATAGTTGATGTTTACTAGTGTTAGTGAAGTCATATGCCATCAGTGACAAGAAGGTGTCAGGTTAAGTCTGATGGGTAAACTACTCTTTGAAAGCCAGGGCTAGAATTTGTGAGAATTGAAGGCTAAGTAATGGTAGAATGATGGCTGATTACTAGATGGGCTATTATGAATAATTAATATGGTGCTAACACCAAAAGATTACATTAATGGTATTGCAAAAGGCGAAAAGACTGGTTTATTAATTCTTAATAAGATACGGAAACTTAGTTAACGTCTAACATCAAGTACAGTCAGGTGATAATATGTGGTTTTTCTCATACCTACAAATACATGCCAGAATCATCTATGCAGGCTTTGCTAAAGATTTATTTGGCAAAGTCCCATGCTCCAGTGCAGAGCCCTGTTCACACTGGGTGCTGTGTATGGGCAAAGGGCTCCACCCATATTCACCTGCACAATTGATGCCTACAAAACTGATGGCTGTTGTGGTGCGTATTATTTATATAACTGCGAAACAGTGCAAATTAATGATTTTATTTAGTGACTTATACCTATTTCGTCATGTAATTCTAAGTACTTCTTGTACTTCATGCTTTGCCCTCAAAAATATTACTTTAAAATTGTGGCCAGTTTGAACGTAAGCGAATATTGGTCTCAAAAGACAAACATGTTTTTATAAAGACTTCTGGGAGACACCCAGAAACAGAAGTTGATAGTGCAACTGAAGCTCTTCTAAGGGATTTCCCCTTTCCTGCTGTGGGATCACTGATGCAACAGATTGTTCAGTTCAAACTAATGGCAGGTTAAAAGAAGCTTTTATTCCCTAGTTCACTTCTATTTCAAAAAGTCTTTCAACATTGTCTTAAATCTAGGAATATTTTTTTTACTATTTCATTGAAATCAGTGGAAACTAAACATGTGCATCGAGTTAAAAATGTGTTTTTAAGTATCTTCTCGGCATAGAATCCGAATAGAATATTACAGAAAGGTGAATGGGGGATGTCAAAATCTGACTGTCTTAAAGAGGTCAACCATAATCTTCAACAGGAGTTCTTCAAAAGAAGAATGCCCTCTGCTTCTAACAGAGTTTCTTTCTTAAGGGGTACAAATACTCTGGCTTGCTTCCACATTTGATTTTATTGTATGTATCAAAAATTCCTGAACATCAAATTAAGAAACAAAGGCAAAATTAATATATATTAGAAGGCTTTAGGGAAAATAACAAATCCCAGTGTTTTCATACTAAAATGCACACTAAAATAGAGACAGGAAAGAAAATACTGTTTATTAAGTATTGTTTTATTTTTCAGTGACAGAACAATGACACCCTGTAGGAGACAAACTGTAGTAAGTACTAATGAAGAAAACTGAACAAAAGGAGCTTAAATTGCAGATAGGCCCTTATCTTACCCTCCAGACTCATTTCAGTCTCTTCCTCAACACAGTGTTCCAAGTCAAGTCAATATGCCCACTCTTGAGAATGAACGTTCAGTATGATATAGGGAAGGTGCAGTAATGCAACTGTTGACATTTGGGTGTGAAACATCCACTTTTCCGAGTAGACGTGTTGTTTTCTTTCTTTTCATTACTTTTTTTTCTCATTTGGTACAAGATACTTTCTTGTGTTTTGGGCACAGTATTCTCTTATGACTGAGAAAGATCAGACTAAAAGAGTCTTATTGAAACAAGTTGTCACATGTAACATAGGATTTTAAGCAAGTGGCTTTGCTTAGTGTTTAGGCCATCACCTTCGATTACAGGCATCTTAGTTTGGGCATGTGGGCACCAAACTGGTTCAGCTTCCTGAGCTGGAGTTTTGTATATACTAGATAATTCTAACCTCTCCAAATAAAGCTCTGAATTCTGAGTTTGCTAGTGCTCCTGGATGTTTTTTCTACATGAGTTTGTCCCAGGAGTCTAGCTGTGGTCATGAAAATCATGATTCTTTCAGGTTAAAATGACTGCAGTCTGTCATCTAGCCCTGAGAGACAGGAGCTGTCACTTTGAAGTTTGAGAGAAACAAATCCAGTAGGAGCATCACGCTGTGTATCTTAAAGTGGAAGGGATTAGACATTTACTTAGGAGGATTAGTATGTATAGACAGTATGTATAGATATGCAAATTACTTACATGTATGTGAACAAACAGAGTAAAAAACATTGCTTTGGAAAGGAATCCTAAGAAACCTGGGGGACTGCCTGTTTCCCTGTGCAAGTGCCAGCTGATATTGAGATGGTAGTTCTGGTAGTTGCATGTGTTGGGAGTTCTGAGCAACAGAGACAGAGTTTTCCATGACTATGTCATAACAGGGGTCAGTTCAGTAAAGGCTTCTGTGCTTCATCCTTCAAAAGATGTCAAATTATGGTATATTATATATATTCCTTCCAGTTTTGCTAGGCCTTGTGTAAGCTAATTGAGTAAAAAACCACTTTGCTCACCAAGAGGGGCGTCTTAATGAAGTATGGTAACATGATAATTAAACTTCCTGAAACCTCTCAGCTGAGTGTAAGATCTGAGCTTACACAAAGTCTCTCACTATTATTCATGCCTCTTTGGTTAAACCATGATGACATTTGTGGGTATTATTTTGTAAAATTGCTATTGGTCTGCATTCAGCAGTTGTATTACAAGTGTAGTGCTTAACGAAGCTACCACTGACGTGGGCAGTTGTTTAAAGCCAAAATATATTCTGTTTTATTTTTCAAGACATGTCTTTCATGGAAGTGTATCTTTGAATATTCTTGGCATCATAGTTATGTGCTTACCAATAATTAAAACATTTTCAATTGTTTACATCTTTTAGTTGAATCGTTGCCCTTGTTGCCAGACAAGTTAAATATACTATAACTTTTTTTCTAGGCAGCTGTCTCATTAGAAACATTTTGACAAATGTCTCTGTCTTTGGAATTGAATTATTTTTGTGTTTTAATCTGAGACTTTAAAATTCTACAGTTTAGTCCAGTAGTTGCATTTCTTCACTCAGATAGTAACTAGTGAAATTCATTAGTCTTATATTTTTAACAAAGCATAAGGAATTTATCCATTCCAAAACTTTGGGTAGGAAGATTAGAACATAAATACGTGACTTGTTATTTTCTGTGCAGCTCCAGTGACAGGCTGTGAAGAACTAAAAGATTTCTATTAAGAATAAAATACTTTTGTGACATCTACAATAGCAGTAAATATAAATTCTGAAGGGGTTTTCCTCACCCCTGAAAAAAGAAACAAGACAAAGATAGATTGAACTCTCTAATAATCTGGAAAAGTAGTAATAAAAGAAATTATTAAGTCTTCCTATAGGAAAAACAGAGGTGTAGGTAAGAACATCAAGTTATTAAGTTGGAGGCTAAGGCTGGCCTTGTGATAGAAGGGGCTCCCAGGGATGGCCAAAAACGTGTATATTCCAAAGAGTGGTGGAAAGCCTGGGTTATCTGCATAGCAAGGTTGTCTTACTGTTTTGGTCAACACCTGTCTCCAAACTCCCATTTTCTTGTCTCCAAACTCCCACTCTGTTGTCTCCACTTCCACTCTGCCAGTGACAATTAGTCAGACCTGAGCTCAAATCCACAGCTGGTATGCTGGCCCATTATGTAAATTACTGCTCTAACACTGCTGAGTCGGGTCTATACCAAGTAAAACTGGTAACTCCTCTCATACAGCTTCCAGCTATTAAACACCTCCCTAAATGCATCTGAAATCTGTAAATATTGTGGTGAAAAGACTCCAGTGAGCTAGCCAGCCTGAAACAAGAGCTGCCTCTTTAAAAATATTCACAAGAGCTTCACAAAGCAAGCTAAGGAAACTTGGCTTTAGTGGAGTATTAGTAAGAACGTTTTTAGCAGCATCTTAGATGCAAAAATCCAAGTGCTTAAGCTACTGTAGTTGATTTAACATTGGTCTTGTAAGGAATGGTCTGTTATTCCCTCTTTGACAGGGAAAGAAACCTGAGCAACAGACTTATTTTAATAAGCATGTGGGGAAAGATCACACAGCAAAGTGGTTGCGAATTCAGAAGAAAATACACATTTCCCCTGCCTGCCAACTCCACTGCTTTTGGAAGTAGACAAATGCTTCATAAATTAGCTACGGCCTTCGAGCTCTGTGCCTGGGACCTCTGGATACTCAGCAGGCAGATTGTTAGAAAAGGTGCTGTTACTCCCTTCAAGATATAAAAAACTGTGGGTGGTACCTACTGGGATGGTACCCGACTGGGGCAGGTTGGCTCCACACCAGACGTGCAGTGACTGTGTCTGGGGCACACATGACCTACAGTGTGTGAACTGCATGGTTTCTTTTCCACTGGGCAAATCATTTGCATCATACCTGGTGCACTCTGGGCAGGCTGACTTTGTTGTGTGCAGATCAACTCCATTGCATACAATACAATCTTTCACTGGCACTCTGTAAATTCAGTATTTCACAGACACATTGGATTCACTATGTGTATACTGGACAGACTAAACTTCTGTCTCAGAAATCTCAGACATATGGGAACTATTGCTTTCTATATTTCAAAGGGTGGTAGGAATAATTTCTTGCCGTTCTCTTATGCCTTAAATATCGTTAAAAAAGACACATCCAGCGGGAAAAAGTAATGAGGAGGATGATTTCAGCTATATAATCCAAGGCACAAGTAAAGTACCGTAGGCATTCCATCAGAAATGGTTATTTAAACTAAAATTCATCAAAGTTGTTCTCTAGTAACAAATCTATGTCTAACCAGCAGTGTTTTTCTGGCAAGCATTCCTAGTGTTACCGCACAGAGAGTAAATCTCTTTAGGATCCAGTGCTGCTGCTGTGCTGTGTGTGGTACCTGCCAGACTAGATGAGACCCCGGATCCATCTGGTCCAGTAACTAATCTGTGACAGTGGCCAGAAATGCAGCCAGGCACAGGGCTGAAAAAGATGGAAGTGAGATGTCTTGGCCTGGATGGACCACTACAGGCGTCTCACAGGGGTGCTAGAAATTGTGCGTCACCTTACTACCCAAGGCACAGAGCCTCACTTCAGACGAAACCTGAGTTAATTCAGTGCATCTACTCGAGGATTACATCAAAATTGTCAGTAAAGATGCAAGCACTGACAGTCAATAGACTTAGAGCTAGCTGTCTGTTAATTTTGATACGCTGGATGTTATTTATTTAATAAGGGCTAATAATATTTAAAATGTTAGCTTAGGAAAAATGATTCTCTTTTATCTGTTAGTACAGAAGAATACAGTTTAAGCAGTAAGGCTTAGATGACAAGGCATCAAGAAAATTTCCTCTACTTTTGATGCCAATCTGAGAAAAGATTTTGTGCATTTTCCATAAGAAGCACTTAACTCACCTAGGGTAGCCTATCCCATTAAAATAGTAATTTTAGGCTTCCTATGTCTATATGAATTTTTATTTCTGGATTAATTTTTCCCAATGTATAGTTCCTTTTATGCAAGGATAAACTGTGATTCATGCATAGAAAGTCATCTAATGAATACAAGAAATACTTTGAACAAGATCACAGGAGTGGCAGAACCAGAACAGATTATTGGTCTGTTACGTCAGGCATTTGCTTCTGGGATGGCCTATATACTTGAGGGAAAAAAAAAAAAACCCAAAGCCCAAACCAGGAGCAATTTTACACACATGGGAGGGAACTCCACAGTATTACACAATGAAAAAATCATTTCAGCCCTGGCAACCAAAAGCAATCATTATGTTTTCTGAAGTACAAGGACAGATACTTCTTAATTATTTTCATAGTATCCTGAGAAAACTAGCCTATTGTACATTTTGACTGGTTTTGCTGGTGGTCAATACCAGAAATAGGTTACATAGGGTGCAAAAAAACCCATTCATGGTAGGAGCTGGGACACTAGATCTGCAGCAGCCAGCCTGAGCCAGCACCAAACGAGTGAACTCTGCACCATCTTAATTAGAACAGAAGGTTAGTTCCGTTAAAGAGATTAAATTTTGGGTTGTTTTTCAGGGGGGAAAGCGATGAATTGGGAACACTGTCACTTGCAGGTGTCTTGTGATACTTGGTGCTTATCTTACAACCCCAGCTTCTTGGTGTATTTCAATATTCCAGAACGTCACAGTTTTTTTAAAAGGTCACAAACTAAAAAGGTAACGACAAAGAGCCAAACCAAACGCGGAACGCATATGGCCCACAATACCGAAAGCACGTTGTGACAGCTCTTAGGCGGGTCTCCGTGTCGCTCGGTGTCCCGTACCCTGCCCCGGGCCAGCTCGGCCTGCCCGACCAGCCGACGGGGCACCCCGGCCCCTCGGGGAGCTGCTCCCGCCTATCCGGGGCGCGGGCCGGGCCGGGGGCCGCCCCCTGGGCCGGGCTGGGCCGAGCCGCTCGGGGGCGGCGCCCGCCGCCGCGTACAAAGGGCGGTTCGCGGCGCAGCGCGTAACCCGCAGCCTCCGCGTCTCCGGTAGCTGCGGACGCGCAGACCGAGCGGGGCGTCGTGCGGCGCTCGCTCGGGCCCTCCGCGGCGGAGTGTCCTCGGCCGTCCGCGGGGCATAAGGCTAAGGCTTTCCGACTTCAGCTACAGTGCTAGCTAAGTCGGGGAAGGCAACACGGAGCGAAGCCGCGAGTCCCCCCGTCTCCTCCTGGCAGCGGGCTGTGGCAGCGTCTGAGCGGGCCAGCATGGCGCGGGGAGCGGAGCCGGCGGGCGAGCGGCAGCCCTGCGGTCAGTGCGCGACAGCGGAGGTGGCCCGGGCGCCTGTCGCTCGGTTGTCGGGAGCGGATGAGCGGGGTGGGGGGGGCGGCGAGAGGCCCCGCCGAGGTCGCTGCTTGCGGGCGATGGGCTCCGTAGCGGCAGTCTCCGCCCCGAAGTGCGGCGTATCCCGCTGGCGTCTTCGCTCGCAAAACGATGTTGAGTTCTTCTACGGCAGCGTGTAGTACCCGCTGTGTTGCGAAATGTGTTTGTGCCCGAATCTCCTTTAGCGTTTGTTTCTTATTTCTCGTTTAGGATCTGTGGTTGCCTATTTTACGTCTGCAAAGTTTCTTCTTTATCTTGGACATGCGCTGTCCACTTGGGTAAGTAAATACCGGCCTGGGAGAAGTAGGACTTCATTAACCTAACTGTGACTTACCCGAACATTACTGGTGTTTTCCAAAAAGTCTTCACAAAATAGTACACCACCACAAAGACAGAGGTCTCTTTACAACACCTTGCTGCTAAAAGTCTTCATAGTTGCAGTAGATTCAAGTTTTCATTAGAGTGGAGTAGTGCAGTGCTTCATTTCCTGAGAATCTGGTTCTCTACCTTTTTATGGTTTTAAGTAACTACAGAACCAGTGAAACTCCTTAGAGAGTAAGTTCTGAGTGAAAGAAATTAAGTGTGGCCCATAGCAAAATGAGAGACAGTCATTGTTCCATGTATTTGAAGGACTTGCACACTGACTACACTAACTGATGGGAAATACTCAATGTTAGCAATGGACCCATTATTGTCACTCTACAGCAAACCTGTTGAGAATGTCAGGGGATGTGTCTTTTTCTGTCAAAATGTTTGCCTTCTGAAATGCTTTCCTTCCATACTAAAGAAACATACTTCACCTGTTTTTAATCGCTTTAAAGGTACTTTAAAACAAATACCTTAGAACATTTGCTGGAAATAGATGATCTGGTTCAATTCCAAATAACAAAATTAAGAATATATGTATAATGCAATGTTAAGCCTCCATCCAATGGCCTCATTCAAAAAGAAGTAGAATGATTTTTTTCCTTCCTGATATTCCCTGTTTTGTCTTTAGTCCTGGATTTGGGCTGTGCTTTGTATAGCACTGAACATATGGCCGATATAAAGTTACAACATTGCGTGCGGAACTTGTGCAGCTCCTTACTTTCACTAACCTGAAAGGTCACATTGGTGTTTCTGCTAATGGAAGAAGGCTTGGAGTGGTATCGAATGCTTGTTTAAACAAGTGCAATGTTTTAGCAATTATTAATATTGTTGAAGGAGCTGCCTGGTGCTGTTTCTCTTTAGCTCACTGCTTTTTCAGAGGCCAGGCTCGCTACCTGCCACTCTTTGTCAGTCGTACCCTGACTGGCAATTCAGCCCAACCCTACTTCTCTCTGAACAGGCGCATCAGAGCTTGGCAGTGGGACTGCTCTCAGAGTACATGAGTAAAGGTGACAAAGCAGCATTTGAAAATAACGTTGCACACACTAACAAACATTAGGCTGCAAGATGTCTACTCAGCTCAGTTTAGCAGTATTAGTAGTATACTCCTTATTCCTCTGTGCTTACTTTTGTGGTGGCTGTCTTTACTCAAAAAACCTCAACCAAACCTGCTGAAACAACAGAAATACAGCTTATTTTGACAGAACTGGGGGCAGGACTACACCTTTTGTATCTCCTGAGCTTTAGTGTTCCTGTAGTCTGAACGTTTGTGCTAACAGGAACAACAAACAAGCACCTTAATCTTTAGAACTCAAAGTAATAGATCGTCTTTGTTCTAAAGTGGCTGTGTTTACAATACGAAATGTGGTTTTGCTGAAATTGAGAGAGCTAATATGGGTTCTGTGTTACTAAGCCCTTCCCAAATACAGAGGGAAGCTGTAAATGATTAAACGTGTCACATCTCCAAAAATGTTCAGATTTGCACAAAGTCTAGGCTGTTTCTTAGGCTTTTGTTTTCAGCAAAGCATTTGAACGTGTGCTTGAATTTGAGTGATCTCAATAGGCTGGACTGGAGTCTCAGCCCCTGTGCTGCTGCCTCTATCTTTTTCATTCGTTGCTGTCTGTCGCTGGGCACTAAAGAAAGAACAGAATGAAAGTGGGTTCTGGTTGGTGCCGTGCCTGATGCTTGCCAAGAGGTGAGTTGCAACTGCGCAGCCTTGTCTGTGCCACCCAGACCTCTGGAAGCCTGTCAGTTGGGCAGTAGCGTGGCTGCTGCTTAACTTGTTGGCTTCGGTTCGGAGATGGGATTGTATATGTTCAGTCTGAGGTAATTACAGTGACAGAAGAGCAAGAGCATCTTTAAAAGGATGGCAAGACTAAACAGCTGTATTTATTTTAAAGAGTTGAAATATACACGTTTTGAGACATTTTGAAGTGGAATTAAGTTTATATAAGCAAGGCTTTGCTCATTTCTGAAGGCAAATATACACTGTTTAAATTTCAGTATACCTTAGCTTGAAATTATCCTGCTTCAAACCTCTAATTCACTGCTCTTCTCTGACCTAATTTATCTTTGCTTGCTCTTTATGGTGTTTTTTTTTTTGTTATTTTTATTGAAAGAAATTCATTCTTCCAGGTTGGAACGGCTTTAGTTAGCCCCAAAATTTTCTGTATGGATTGGCCTGATCTAAATACTCTGGGTAATAGTGTTGGATAAGGTTGAACAGAGTTTACAGGCTCCTTAAATGAGTTGTGTAGCAAAATCATGCTCTCACTAGAGAAAATCTGTGAATTTCGAGTTTTTCACTCTGACAGTGGTGAGTGGCTGCCACTGACTTTCATATGCTTACTTTAAAAAAAGAAAAACCCACAACTTATATCTTGTCAGAATTCAGTAACTGAAGCATTTCTACCTAAGAACTCCCTGAATTTGTTATAAAATTTCAATGTGGAAGTACTTCTTTGGCTTATTTTTCTACTTTAAAAAATAGTTGACCAGGCTTATCAAAACTTAGTGAATCCACCTGTATGCATTGTAAGTGAAATTCAGTAAGGAGGTACCTCAGGCCATGTTAAGTTTAAATGAATGCTAGACTTGGCAAACTATATATCCCTGTGTTTTCATTGCTGGAACACTTTGTATATACTTCTACTATCCATGGAATAAGTGGAATGTATTTTACAGAAGACTGTAGGTGTCTCAGGAGGGTGAAAAATGGTTTACTATATACAAGAGGGCACATTGAAGCTGATGATGCTTACATTTGCATGTTTTCCATTGTATTTAGTTAGAAAACAAAAAAAAAAGCCCCAGAGTTTTTCCCTCACTTGTGAGTGGGTAATTATTTTTTTTGCCTATGGTTAAGGAAACAAATATGAGTGTTTACAAGTTATGGTGTTTGAAGAAACCACCTTGGGAACTTCAGTAACATTAAGAGACAAATTCTTTTTCTGCATCTATACTGCATTAACACTTTAATCAAACTTTGCAATTATTTTGACCCTCCAAATAGCATGCTTTTTATGTATCTCCTGATTGCTGTGTTATATGGTATATTAGATTTGACAGACTTTGCTTTTAAAAGTACTTTATACTACACATTTCTCAGCCCTTTAGAATATTTGAGGTACTTAGAAATTTGTACTATTTGACATATCACGTAGCAATTGCTTATTTTAGATAAGGCAGCAGAAGAAAACACCTTGCTTTATGCAACACTAACTTTATGGATCCTTATTAGACAAACTTTTTGCTCTAGAATAGTATGAATGATTTCTAGTCATCTGTTTTGTTACTGGCTACATAAAGCATTTTCCATAGTGCATTTCTTGATATGTTTAAAAATAAAGTGAGATGTGACTCCCATCGCGTGACAACAAAAAGCCTCCATTTATTTGTTAGCAAGCCACAGATCTGTTTGGTAGCAAACCCAAAAATGAGTAGTATGAAGATTACTTCAATTGGACATGTTTAATTAGCATTCTGAGCTGTAGGAGGTAGTATCAGAGCATGAACATTTTGTTTTGAGCCCTAGGTGAAGCTAGCAATGGGTTAAATGGGTTGAGGTAGCAATGAGTTTGCATAGGTTGAACAAGCTCTGATATTCTATGTCTTAGTAATATGCTGATGCTTAACATTATTAATAGCCTAAGTCCACTGACTTCAGTTAACATTTAGGAAAACGCCTTCTTTCATCTACCTATTTCTATCTTGAATTGGATTATGACTTGCTTTGGCTTGATTGGATCTTGTTTTTTAAAGCAGCATTTAAGCTGTGATCATCTAAGAGCAAACCGCTGTCTTCAAAAGTTATTTAAGTAGTACCAGTAATCAGTAATTCCACTGATATTTGGACTGTGCTGGAGAATCTGTCTTTCTGAGCCTTGTTGGATGTGGCAGGTCACAGACTTTGTCCTGTAATATTATAATAACAGGGATTTTTGATGTGATATTACAAGCTATAATGTTGCATTTGATTAGGACAAATCAAATAAAAAATATGGAAAAAAGTTACATTCACTCCAAATGGAGTGGAAAAAAAAAATGGAATAAAAACAGTGGTGACAGGATGTAGTCATTAAAAAACAAACAAAACAACCTAAAAACAAAACAACCCTCAAAATAAATAAAACCCCAGTAATGAAAACACCAATCAAAAAAACCCTACATCCCACTCTTGCATGTGTAACAAATGTTTGTTTTAATGCAGACTTTTGTCAAGGCATTAGTAAAATAATTAACTTGTGTGCTTGCAAAGTGCAAATAGTAACGTTGTGTATGTACTCTCTGTTACTCCTAAAGGGGGATCGTATGTGGCATTTTGCTGTGTCTGTATTCCTGGTTGAACTTTATGGAAACAGTTTACTCCTGACTGCAGTCTATGGACTGGTTGTGGCGGGATCAGTTCTTCTCCTGGGAGCCATTATTGGAGACTGGGTGGACAAGAATTCCAG
This sequence comes from Nycticryphes semicollaris, assembly GCA_013400055.1. Lineage (NCBI taxonomy): Eukaryota > Metazoa > Chordata > Aves > Charadriiformes > Rostratulidae > Nycticryphes > Nycticryphes semicollaris. Next base: position 575,607 of record VXBJ01003113.1, on the reverse strand, counting down.
GCTCAAAGGTTAGATGCCTAAAGCAGGTTATTTACTTAAGGATGGATCAAATTAATGTGAAAAGATAAAGCTGTTAGAGTTAACTCCTCAAGTCAAATACAAGGATGGGGCTTGCTCAGTTCTTTTTTTTAAGAAGGGGCAGTATGTCAGTGGTAATGATTATACAAAGATAGTGTCAAAGACAGCAGGGAAACAGTTTATGTCACTGTATGTTCGCCACTCAGGCTAAACCTGCATGATCTGTAGAAATGCAAAAGGTCAAAAGCAGGTAATTTAAAGAATTGGATCTGTAGTCCTTAACAGTCTAGCGCTAACATACCTTTACAGTACTTCCTGTCTTCTGCTTATCTCGTTTCTGATACAAACATCTTCCACTTAAATGTAAGCACTGCACTTGAGTTATACATATTTTAAATATATATGCTTTAGTCTGTTTTATAAATAACATGGCATCGAGTTCTTCATACACATTTTTACTTTGCAAGAGTTTACAAAATAGCATTGCTTCCATGGTATGCTAAAGATGAGTTTATAGAGTCAAGTGAAATCTTGTTTTTACCCCTTTACTTTAAAAATAGTATCAGCATTTAAACAGGTAATTTGGGTTTTGATTGAGAAAAGAGCTATTTGGGCTGTGAATTGTTAAGAGCTGTGAATTGCTAAGAGCTACAAAGTTACGTGAGACATTGATTTGTTTCCCTAAGACAATGGAAGATTCAAAATGTAATATGAAATACAGTTTTACCAGTTATATTTTGGGGGGAGAATAGGAAAATTAAAACACTTAAAGAATCTGTGTGTGTTCCGTAATTATAACCTCCTTAAGCTCATTTTTATGTTCGTAACTGTTGCTTTCTGTTTTGATTTAAAACAGTGGCCCAGACATCTTTGGTTGTACAGAATGCATCTGTCATCCTGTGTGGTATTATCCTGATGATTGTCTTCTTGTTTAAGACACAGCTTTTGACCTTATACCATGGATGGCTTCTTGTGAGTGCTTGAACTTGTTAATAAGGAATTAACTTACAAAAAAAACTTTGGGGACCATGGGGGGCAGATGATTTTTTTATTATTATTTTTTTTTCCTATCTCTAGTCTGTTTAGACATTCCTGTGAGCTAAATTGGGTGAAGGAAACTTTGAGCTAGGTGGGTAAAGAGAGGTGTTTGTTTTCTGTCAGGAATTGTACAGTAGACTTCTTATTGTCTGAAGAATAACACTAAAATGTATGGATTAAAATATGAAAGTGTCTTTTCTGGTTGTGCATGGTAAGAGTGGAGCTCTGCTTTCATCAGTTTTCTCACCTTGTAACTTTTCCCCTCATTTCTCTAGACGGTGTGCTATATCCTGGTTATCACAATAGCAAATATTGCCAATTTGGCCAGCACTGCCACAGCGATCACAATTCAGAGGGACTGGATTGTTGTGGTTGCAGGGGAAGACAGAAGCAAACTGGCAGGTGAAATGTGTTGCTTTTTTAATGCTTTAAATGTTTTACTTTCCAGGCTTGATTTTTAGACTAGAGTTTTACAGAGGTCAGCACATCTTTGAGTTCCACATTATGAGAAGACAGCAGGTAAAAAGGGCAGCCTTTATTTTCCTCTCCCCTCTTCTGGACTAAAGTTACTGAGATTTGAAATCACTGGTATGATTACAATTCAGTTTTTTAGAATTCATCCCTAAACTTGTTTTGTCTTCCTCTTAATCCTACTGTAGCTTTGTCAGGAAAACTTTTTTCTCGCTGAACAAATAAACATACGCCACACTCTTAAATCAAATAACCAGTGTTTAATAGAAAAGCTATTTAACTTCTAGGGACTTAAAGCCAAGTGTTGCAATACTTTATTTTTAGGTCCCTGGTATGAAACAGAAAACTGTTGCGTAACTGGACTCCTCGCATAGGGATCAAAGAAAGAGATACATGAGAATGAAGTCCAGAAAAGCAAAGTAGGTGGATCAGGAAGCTGTCAGTAGGAAATGCTGTGCATGCAGATATACTTAAAATCTTGCACTTCTCTAGTGTTAGGCATCTAACTCGGAGCTCTGAATATGTCTTCAGTTGGAACGGAAAGATCTGTATTCCTTGACTTCTGATACCTTTAATGTTAGACTGCAGACTTAATCTTCTTTTTCACCTAGCAAAAGTTTTTCCTTTTTCCCATTTCTTCAACAGTGACATGGCATTATTAGGAAAGAGAATGAGTTCCCAGTCAGACTCTACTGCAGCTTGGTGATCCTGACACTACTTTGATGTGAGAGATTGCTTGGGATCCTCCCCAAGGATGCATTGAACCTGACTCTCATTTGCTGGGGACTACTACTAGCTGCCAGGCCACTCACACCAAGAACTGTGATTGATCTTTGCCTTTGCTGCTGCTCTGATTGTAACAGACAGCATGGGAAGCAGCATTTTTTGTGATGAGCAGGCAACATGGACTCTGAATCAACCCTGTAAGGGGATTTAAGCTTTCCCAGATAGAGGAACTGATACTGAAGTGCAAACAAGGCATGGAGCACTTACCATTGCCAAGACATTTATAGCTCACTGAAAAGTCTCATGGAGCTTAGATACCTCCAGCATTTCAGCTTCTGGACTCCACTTTTGTGTTAATCTGCCTCATTGACTGTAAAGTTTAGTTTACATGCCAGAGTCCTTTTAGGGATTTGAGCTCTTTATTGCAGAATTATTCTTGATTATCTCCATCAAAGGAGTCTTTATTTCCCCATCTTTCCCAGGAGAGGCTAGTTCTTAGTTAGATACATGAAAAGCATCTTGCTTTCATTCCCCAGTGTAGAATTTTTCCACCGTAGTCTTTTATTTTGACCTTGCAGTACCTTTCTAGGTCATGCCTTCTGTAGATCAGCAGTACAGGTTAACTAACTCTGTATGTGAATCACAAGTAGAAAAATATCATCCATCCATGGAAGCCATAAAGTTTCCATGGTTCTCATTAACCTTTCTTCTTGTGTCAGGTGTTATTCAGCAAGTCTCCCCAATCCCTGTACTATTTAATACACGAGATAAGGTACAGACCACACCTGCAGAAAACTGGTGTGTGGGAGGCAGTCCTGCCTCCGTACTGCATCATGAGCTCAGAATTTTATGATCAGTTATATTTTGTACTGAGAAATTGGGCAAGAGGTTACTCTAAATTCTCATGCCATTTAATTTGAAAACAAAACGATCACCTAACTAAGCACCTTAGTTCAACAGACCACATCTTCAACAGATCTTCCAGGCTGAATATGATGGTTGTATGTTTAATCATAGTGTAACTTGGAGGCTGTTGAAATTCCTTAACTTAAAAAAATTAAATGGTAGCACTGACTGCAGCAAATCCTGTTGTGCATCTCTGCACTGTTACCTTTTCTCAAAAAGGAGCCTTAGTTAAGTAAGCTAGTGGGATGGAGGGGGGGGGGGAATCTCTTTGGCTCCCCTTTTTAATTGTCCTTGATTGATGGTTTCCCCCCCTCCCCCCCCATTCACTCTTACTTTGTGCCTTTCCTGAGTGGAAGTACTAGCCTTTCTCAACTCAAAAACAAAGCTCAGTTCTTGGATTTTTCTAAAGCCAAATATTATGCAAGTATTTAACTTACTCATCTTAGTTAAACATCAGTCAAATAGCATTGAGCTGACTTTGAATTCTAAATAGAATAACCTGAATGTTTATTTGAATGGCAAAGAATAATCCTCTACAGATTCAGAAAAGCAGCTTCACACTAGTATACAGTTCCACTTGCTCTTCAGAAGCTCTAATTTCATAACACGACTCTAAAATGGGTTTTGAATGGCTTCAGGCTGCTTAGAAGTACCTGATGTGCAAAACCATTGAAGAACTAGCAACTTTTAGGGGTGGAACACTGACACAGTTAATTGGAAACTTACAGGAGCCCAGAGGATGTAATGATAGATACTGTAGTGGATAAGATTGGGCAGGTTGAGACTTCCAGCAAGTGGAAGATGCATTTGTGCTAAGAAATTTGTGCCAAGGCTGCTTGTTTTGACTGCAAACATCAAAGTGGGGAACATAAAAGAGTGAGGACTTTGCTCAGTAAGCCCTGAGAATGCCGACAACTGCCATTAACCAATGTGACTCAATAAGGAAATTTAAAACCATTTCAAAGGTCTGCTGCTATCACGGTGGGTACTGTGGTCACCAGTTACTAGAAGCAGATGGATGAGATTTAAGAAATAGGTGGTCTGGTGCTGGGAGATAGTAGTTGCCAAAATTATTATACAGGAAATTCCCTGTATTACTATATAGGAAAGAATTGCTATGAACATCTGGGGTTGTGCATGCTAGCTTTGAATGTTACAGAGAGGCTTAGGAGTCCATAATGTCACTATGATGTAAGGGTTATCTGAATTAATGACCAAGTTTTACGTGCAGGATTACACTTCTGCTGTAAATGCAGCACACTAAACCAGGAGAACCTTGTACAGGCAAAACTTGCAGGAGTAAGGAATTGGCTTACAAACATCTTGGTTGGTCGCAGCAAATTCTAACGCTGGAATACTCTAAAGGTGCCTCTGTTTAGCAGTCTCACAGTGATGGAACCACTTACAATGGGGCAAGAGTTCTTAGCTTGATGTGTATACATGCACAATCCTCAGTTATGTTAGTGAGTATTTCACTGTAACTGTTCAGCAATTACTTCATATCATCAAATCATTTCTGACAGATATGAATGCCACAATAAGAAGAATTGATCAGCTGACCAATATCTTGGCCCCAATGGCAGTTGGTCAGATAATGACATATGGCTCCCCGATGATTGGCTGTGGATTCATTTCGGGCTGGAACCTGATGTCGATGTGTGTGGAGTATCTGCTGCTCTGGAAGGTTTATCAGAAAACCCCTACTCTGGCTCTCAAATCTGCAAAAGTTGAAGAATCGGAACTGAAACAGTTGAATGTAAAGACAGGTATTGAAAGCCCAAAAGTAATTGTTCAAATTTATGGTATATTCACTGTATCTTTCAAACTGAAGTGTTGACTTTTGCCGTCTACATGCAGTGCTTTGATTGGTCTCATAGCTTGGAGGTTTCAGGTTTTGCATATAGATACAAGACTCCTAGATAACAGTATTTTGTGCAGCAATTTGAGGAATCCCATAAAATGCTGCCAAAGAATGAATGCTCTCCTCTTAATTAATCCTTTAGTGTAAGTCTACTCTGTTATTTAGGGCTGATCAAGAGGAATGCTCTTATCCATCTATAGAAGTATTTCTCTTTAGTGTCTACAAGCAAACAGCCTGTGTAGGACTCTTCCTTGCCAACTCACCTTTGCTTATGCATAGTACTAACAGGCTTTCAGGAGGCTGTAGAAGGTACTAACAGGCTTTCAGGAGGCTGTAGAATAGGTAGTAATGCTCCAATGAGTTCCACCCACTGCAGGAAAGGATGGTGGGGAAAAAAAAATACCTACTTGGATGTTCTGCTCTGTTTCCCAGGCTGAGCTGAGCAACTGGGATTTGTGGTGTAGGTGGCTATGACTATAACCAACCTTAAAACTGATACTAAGATTACTTTAGTCTTAATATCAGAATTGAAATTTTTTTGAGAAGCAGACTTCCTGTTCAAGTCAGATACTGGAATAGGGAACTTAAGCATTTTTCTGTTTTAAGATAGTGAGTGCTGCTGAAAGCTCAAGCTATGGGGTCCCAAGTACAACACGTTGTCACAGTCAGCAGATCCATTGTGGTAATAACTGGACCAGTAAGCTGTTGGACTAGGCTAATGGCAGCCTAGGACAGGGGTGCAAGATAAAGAGTGTAGAGGGCTCTATAGGTTTGGAACTGGCTCTTGAATGCTCCTGAAGAATGAAGCATTTAGCAAATGGCAATATGTAGGAAACACCTCTTTGTTTTTGCTATCATAGTATTCTGATTTCAGTAGAAGTTTTGGATTTCTAAAAGTTCCAAAAATACTTCATTTGTCTTGCTGTATTTGGACTTTGTTTCAAACTTGACAGTGTAATAACACTGCTCAGGCATCCAAACATTTGTATAGTTTCTATCCACCCTACTTATCTAAGTACTGCTGTGGATTCTTTGGCTTTTGTGACCAGTGGAAGTGCCTGCCTCCTATACTGGGGTGAAGATGAAATTGTGGAAAAGCATGGTATGAGATTTCTTTGAAGCAAGTTTTGAAAGCTTTTTGGCTTTGGTAGACTTCAGCATGCATCTCTGCTTTAGCTCTATTACCATGACATGAGATATTCGCAGATGTTTAAACGTTCCCTGCTTTCTGTGAGTAGTGCATTTGAACACACAAGGCTTTGAAAATGCCAACTACCATTGGCATTCATGAAACTTATTTATGGAAATGAAGCATTTGGTCACAAGTCTATTGAAAGAAGCAGGTTATGTTTTCTCCTACCACAGTTTAATTAAGCAAGCAGGAGTTTATTTAAACTTTACTTGATCTTACTATACAGGTGAGGTTTAAGGATGTTTTAAAATGTCCAAGTAGTTAGAGGAAGGTCGATTGCAGAATTTAACTGATGCGTTTGGCAGCAGTGACCATCCTAATTGCAAACAGTTGTCTTGCAGTTTACACTGCACTTTCCAGACAGAACCGTATCTAACAGTTACATTTTTGTTCGCAGAGAGTGACATGAAACCTGCTGAAGGAGTGCAGTTAATTGTTGAGAAAGATGTAACTGGCTTTGAGCCTCAACAGGAGAAGGAAGTCAGCTGCACTGCCCGGATTGCTGAACCTTTCATCACATTTCGTGATGGATGGGTTGCGTACTACAACCAGCCAGTGTTTCTTGCAGGCATGGGTCTTGCATTTCTGTATATGACTGTTCTGGGCTTTGATTGTATCACTACGGGCTATGCGTACACTCAGGGTTTGAGTGGCTCTGTGCTCAGCCTCCTGATGGGTGCCTCGGCAATCACTGGAATCATGGGAACAGTAGCTTTCACTTGGCTTCGTCGCAAATGTGGCCTGATTCGCACGGGCCTTATTTCTGGAGTTGCTCAATTTGCTTGTCTGATCTTATGTGCCATCTCTGTATTCATGCCTGGAAGTCCTCTGGATTTGACTGTTTCCCCATTTGCTGACATCAGTGCCAGGCTGTTTGAAAATGACCCGTTACCTACTATAGCGTCTCCAGAAGATAAGCCTGAAATGTTTTTTGCAACTGGGATGCCCAACTTGTTAAACGGGTCTACTACTCCCACTAACAGCGACCCAGAGATGAGTCCTGAGCCTGTGCCTTTGATTTCTGTTAGTCTCCTGTTTGCAGGAGTCATTGCTGCTAGAGTTGGTAAGTATAATGTTGCCGTCTAAAAACTGATCTGTTGACTGCTTTTTAATTCTAAGCATTACAGTGCCTGTCAACTAAACACAAATTTGAGTTCAGAATTGTAGGCTATGGTTGAAGTTATATTGCATGTCTAAGGCTAATTCATTACACTTCACATAAAAATGATCTTGCAGTAGTATGCTAGTGCAGAGACTGTGGCATTAATTTTGCATATTGCTGATAGGAGAAAAGGTAACACCTTTGGAGTGAATGTAACTTGCTTGTTGGAATGCTTATCTCTTCCTTCACAACCAGATAAAACTATTTAACGAGAAACAGAACTAAATACATCTGCTGTGAAAACCTTCAAACTTAGCAGTTTAGTACATTAATCATTTCATTAAATAAACTAAGTAACATTTAAACTTGTGACCAGCTGAGGAGTCAAGAACAGAAGCTTTGATTTGGATGACACTCAATTTTTTTGAGGAATTGCTGGTTAGTATTTAGTAGCTGTCAACAAATGAGGCTGTCAAATATATAAGTGTAATGAGCAGTAATTCTAATCTGTAGAATTTCTTACTAGACTAAAACAGTATAGAAGCTAGTGTCAGCCAAGACTGTTGTAAACTGAGCATTCTGCATAGTTTAAAACCTGTCTGATTTTATTTGCAAACATCTTACATACAACTTAGCAATTGTAGCGAAGTTGTATGTAACCAGCATGAATACACTGTAAATAGCTGTAAAACAGCTATTTCAATAAGGAACAAATGAGCAGAATCTTGACTTGATAGACACGTTGAAGCAAGATGTGGCAAGCAAGTTGATGTGTCAAACTGTATTATTTCAGGAAATATTAGTAAAAAGAAGGTAAGTTGTTCTTGACTGTCGGTGTGAAATCAGCCCTAGTCTGACAAGAGGCTAGCTTGTTGCATGCTTCTAGCAAATGTGAGTGTTAGGAAGTATGAATTTAATTGTAGAAGCAATGAAAGCTTACCATGAGAAGGCCAGTTGTATGGATAACTGTTTTGTTTTCTTCTCTCTGTAGGCCTTTGGTCCTTTGATTTGACTGTCACACAGTTGCTACAAGAAAACGTGGTAGAGTCAGAAAGAGGCATCATAAATGGTGTCCAAAACTCCATGAATTATCTTCTTGATTTACTGCACTTCATCATGGTCATCTTGGCCCCAAACCCTGAAGCTTTTGGCTTATTGGTGCTTATTTCTGTGTCTTTTGTTGCAATGGGCCACATAATGTACTTCAGATTTGCCCAAAAAAGCTTGGGAAAACAACTTTTTGTTTGCTGCACTCCTGATCCCAAAACTGTCTCTGACAGTTCACCACCTGGTAATACATCTACTGTCTGAAAGGATACACTTACTAACTTGCTACACAAATATCATGGTTAAACATATATACTGCCTTTTGTGACCCTGTCTAAGGTGTTTCTCTAGAGTTAAAAGCATAAATGTTGAGGAACCTGTTGAGAAAAGCTTAAATTGATCTTAACAGTGACCCTGTAAAAATGTTTCATGTTTGACAGCATGAACCTTGACAGCAGGTGTTTCAAAGGATCCCCACAAGTCACATATCTAGTATTTGATCACAAAAATGATGTCAAATTTCTGTTGCTGAAACAACGTGATACTGTTTAGTGGTTACACATACTCATTTTTTCATAAATTTGGAACAATTCTTGTTCAGAGCATTGAGCAAAAAAGAGGGCTTATTTTTTAGTTGCTTCAGAATAACTTGATATTCAGTATTTGGGTTTGTGTGTTTTTTCTCATGAACAGTTCTGCTCCCCTATTTTCTCAAATTGACATGAATGTCCTTTGATTCCTGAAGTGGACTCTTAAGGTCCAGTGCTTTCCCCAAATACTTTCTTAGTATTCTGTTTTGGTTTAACTTTACAGAAACACCTTTGCATGTTTTTTGCATGTTTCCTTACAAATTAGGTGAGTGCTAGGTACAATATATTGTATTACACTTTAGTTGCACTTGATATCAAGCAAAACATAGCGTCATTTAGCAGAAGCTATTGATGTAACAATATAAAGCATGGCTTTTTTAATTGCAGGTGACAGGTCTGCTCAAGTTTTATGCAGCAGAAAGTGCTAAGGTCAGGAGTACTGGTACAGAAAGATGATGTCTAAGGCTAACTCAGTTTTTGCCTCGGTACAAGCAGCTTTAGTTTATTTTTGAATGCTGTTTCATCAGAAATCCTGATAAAGCCTGATGTGTTGGAAAATTACTAGTATTCCAGGCAAAGGAAGTAAAAATGTGGATTGCTTGCATTTATCCGTTTTATGTGTGTGTGAATTTTGACTTAATTTGTTCTGAAGTAGTGCTGAGACAAGACGTTGGACTGTGTGGCCCTGTTAAGCAACTTCAGAGCAATGAAGACTGATAGATCTCTTTTGATTTGCAAGAAGTTCTTGCTGATTTTGTTGGGTTTTTTCACCCTGTATGTGTACTAATAGTACTTCTGTAGTCATTAACCATATGTGCACTTTTCTGGAAACTACGCACTTTGCTTTCTCAGTAGAGTTTAACCTGGTGGTTTTCTGTGTTTTCCTATGGCATGAGGGTGTGACTTCTAAACTTAAATCTTTGTAAAATGTTTGTTTGCAAAATAAGTAGTATGCAAAAACATACATCAGCAACTTATAAAAAGTAACCTCTGTAACTTCTAAGTGGTTTTTTTATATTTTAGGTACTGTCTTTCCACAGCCATCTGTATTGCCAGACTTCAGCCCTGGAATGTAAGTGTGTGAACTCCATTAACATTAAACATGTTACACCAGGGCTGAATCTAGGCCATTAAAATTTGTAATGATTACTTTATATATCAAACTAAATAGAATGTAAAAAAAAAAAAACCAACCCCAAACCAAAAACTTCAGTGGCTTTTGTCTCAGAATATTTTGTAAGAGGAGTAAAAGTCAATGAATGGGAATCCTATGTACTTGTAGCCTTCAGTATTCAATAGCTTGATGTAACAATTTCTCTCCTCTAATGGACCAAAACTAATAATTACACTGATGTTACTGGAAGTTTCTCAGGGATGTTTTCACTAGCTTTGTAAGTGTTTATACTTCAACCAAACTTTTTGGTTCTGTTTTGATACAATGAAGTAAAATATATTAATTAGAGTAGTCTTTAAATTTGTGACTCAATGCTGAGTGTAACTTCTTAAGCAAAAGGGAATTTTACCATCAGCAGGATTTAAAAGTCGGAAGACAAAAAAACCAATCTTACACAGATTTGTAGACTAAATATACCCAAGGGATATGTGATAAATACACTAGTAAATAAAATACCTCTCTTTTGCCAAATATGCTTTCTCATGTGTATCTAATTGAAATTGGGATCAGATTTTTAGTACTGCTGACTATAAATAAAGGTAGTCCAAATGTTAGTGAATGCTTCTATATTTAATTTTTGATGAACGTCTAAATGCCACTGAAGATACTGGACTCACTGGCCATCAGGGAAACAAAGCTGAAAATACAGCTTCTTGTGGACTGTCTGTAGTCTATTGAACCCAGTATGCCTAAAGCTGAATGCTATAGCACTAAGCACCAGAAATCGCAGGAAGATGTATTCCTGAAGTCTAGAAAGCTCCAAAAATGTGATCAATAAAGCTGGGAGCCTACCATGTTCCCATCTGTTCCTACTTCCCTGTCCCTCCCCCTCCCTCCTGCCCCTCCTCCAAGAGCAATGTTGTCTTATTTAGGTTGAGTAGCAATTTGTTTCATAAGTAGTTCTACTAGCTAGTTCAGTCTGGATCTCAAGCCAAAATAGTAGTGTTGGGAGGGGACTGGATCTTTGTGTTTTCTACATACAGTGTTGCTAGGATTCATATGTGCAGATACACAGCCAGAAAGCAAGACAATCCTAAAAGAGAAAGGAAATGGTGGATGCTAGCTTTAAGAAGATCAAAGAGGTCTATACTGGAAATCTTGTATGTATTGGTCTAAATTGGATATCAAAAAACCCCATATGCTGCTTAAGCACAATCTATTTGTGTATAAGTCTTCAGATGTACCTAGGCACCTGTACTGATTAGTGCTTTGAAGCAATTTGGAGCCCAAGGTTGGTCTTAGCAGGACTTAAGTAAGCATTTTGGCCTTGTATTTATTTATTTTTTTTAATGTGTCCAATCTGGATGAAAACTGCCCTTAAAATGTACGCACTAAAAATAAATCTTACCAGAAGAGCATATTTTATTATACATCCTTATGCTGGACATAGTATTGATTTATGTATTACTATTGTTAAAGCTAATGAATAAATTTGCATAAAAAAATTATTTGTCCTGTATTATTCCTCTTGGTATGCTATATTTAGCATGGATCCTGTAGATGGAAGTTTCCACAGTGATGGGATGGAAACAGTCGTGAAGCACAAACAGGTAGCGTTGAGGAGGAAGCAAATGACAAGTGTAGTAAAAACAATGACCTTGTAGTTTTGTATTCAGTGAACTGATTTTTAAGTGGTTGCTTAAGGCACAACAGCTGAAGGTGACCACAGTTGTGGTCTTACCTCAGCCCAGGACCAGCACTAGTGATATAGCAGCTTTATGTATTGGCTTGCTGAGCAACAGGAAGCAAATGGTTTTGCCTTTCCAGTCATCCTTTTACCATATTCAGTTTGAGGTCATGGCCTTTGTTAGCAGCAGCCTGTAGGGGAGAATGCTTGGTATGAGAATGGTCACAAATAATTGCTGTACTTCTAATCTGGTTTCAGTCCCAAGAAGTACTTCAATTGAGTATTTTATACAGGAGTGCTTGTTGATAACATGTACTTAGCGTTATTCTTGTATGATGAATTGGTCTTTGGAAGGTTGCTGTGCTCATGCACTAGGGTTTCCCTGAATAGATTCCTCTTTGAACTCCAGATTTTCCTAAGATACCTTTATGGATTATCCTCAGTTATGTTATTACTAGAAGAATTACTAGTAATAATTAGCTGTTCCCATCTGGGAATTATAATGTGGTGTGTTAAAACAACAGGCTTTGCATGTCTCAGTTGGTAGTACTAGGGTAAGTGTTGTGCCTCTTCAGTGCAAACTGCTGAATTGTCAATTTTACAGTCGGATTACTGATTTTTCACTTTGAGGAATGTTTACCTCCTTCACTGCTACTTAGAAACTAAAAAAAAAGTGTTAGAATACTGACTTGAAAATGTAGTTACACTGATCTACCCCATAGGGACAAAGAAAAAAAAAAAGGGTTTATGGATGGTATTGTGTAGTAATCTTAATGGGTAAAGTAGACTTTTTGTGAGTGAAGGAAGCCCTTTACAATTTACCATTTGATGGTTTCACTGTTTTCCTTGACTTAGCTGTTCATGTTCTGGAAAGATCTAAGATCCTGTGGAATTCAGTGCTCAGCAGTCAAAGGTAGAGTGATTGAAAATACCTACAGCTCTGTTTACTTGCTTACTAGGTAGCTGAGATACCATATATTGCCTGTGGAAAGCAATAGATTTTGCTCTGGAATACATAATTGCCTTTATTTTAAAAAGGTTTTTATTAAAATGAGCACTGATGATACAGGGTCTGAAAACTGAATCTTACTAAAGGAAAAAGGATAGAGTGAATTTGGTCCCTTCAATTTGTAAATTGTTGTTTCTTTAATGAGAAGATGGTCTCTTAGAAATTCCGGAAGAGTAAGTAGGTTCTGATATCTAATAGTTGTAAAATAGTACAGTTACTGCTGTCTTATAGTGTGTATGTCCCAGGACATACACACTGCAGAGCTAGCTCATTTCCTTCCTTCATTTAGATGGCTAAGTATTCCCTCAGTGATCACTGTCTATGATCACAGTTTTTCATAGAATCATAGAATCATCTGGGTTGGAAGGGACCTTTAAGATCATCTAGTCCAACCACCAACCTAACTGACAAAAAACCATCATTAAACCATCTCCCTGAGCACCATGTCAATCCATCTTTTGAATACCTCCAGAGATGGTGCCTCAACCGCTTCCCTGGGCAGCCCTTTCCAATGCTTGATAATCCTTTCAGTGTAAAAACTTTTCTTAATATCCAAACTGAACCTCCCCTGGAGCAGCTTGAGGCCGTTTCCTCTTGTCTTCAAGTCTCAGTCCTATTGTCTGTGACTTGGGAGAAGANGTCTTCAAGTCTCAGTCCTATTGGCTGTGACTTGGGAGAAGAGACCAAGCCCTGCCTCTCTGTGACCTCCTTTCAGGTAGTTGTAGAGAGCAATAAGGTCTCCCCTCAGCCTCCTTTTCTCTAGGCTGAACAACCTCAGCTCCCTCAGCCTCTCCTCATAAGGTTTACACTCCAGACCCCTACTGAGCTTTGTTGCCCTTCTGGACCCTGTCCAGCACCTTAATGTCTTTTTTGTGGTAAGAGGCCCAAAACTGGATGCAGTACTTGAGGTGCAGCCTCACCAATGACGGGTACAGGGGGATGATCACCTCTTAACTCCCACTTGCCATGCTGTTCCTGATACAGGCCAAGATGCTGTTGGCCTTCTTGGCCACCTGGGCACACTGCTGCTGGCTCATGTTCAGATGACAGTTGACCAACACCCCCAGGTCCATTTCTGCCAGGCAGACCTCCAGCCACCCTTACCCAAGCCTGTAGCGCTGCATGGGTTTGTTATGGTCCCAAGTGCAGGATCTGGCACTTGGCCTTATTGAACCTCATACCATTGGTCTCAGCCCATCGATCCAGCCTGTCCAGATCCCCCTGCAAAGCCTTTCTACCCTCCAGCAGATCGACACTCCCACCTAACTTGGTGTTGTCTGCAGACTTACTGAGGGTGCACTCGATTGCTTCGTCCAGATCATTGATAAAGATGTTAAAGAGAACTGGCCCCAGTACTGAGCCCTGTGGGACACCACTCGTGAGTGGCCACCAACTGGATTTAACTCCATTTACCACAACTCTCTGGGCCCAGCCAGGGAGTTCATGTCACAGTGTTACACTCCTTTCCTGCTGGATGGGGGATTCTTTCACAGCATCGTACGCAACTGGGTTTCCACAGCATGTATTTTAAATTTGTAATCTACAGAGGATCACAATTTGCAGGTAAAGCTTCATAAAGAAACCAGGCATTCTGTAACAGAAATGAACAGGCAATTCCAGACGCATTTCAAGTAATTTCTACTGCTTTCTAGTATTAAAAACTAGCAAATATTACTGAATCAATGCCAAGTCATAGGCTTTTTATAGCTTTGAAACAACAGAAGATTACAAGAAAACCTGAAGTAATAGTAAAGATTCTTTCTGCTAGAGAAGAGGACAACCGATATGTCTAGCTTTTCTAAATCTAGCACTGTAGATATGAAAATGCTTTTTTATCTGTCTCAAGATTGACCTATTTTCAGGTCCTCCAGGAATATACTGTGTTGTACTCTGCATTCCTATCTTTCTTAAGTGCTTAGTACTTTGAGTAATAGTCCTTATTACTTTGCACTCTGTACTCACACATTCTTTTTTCCTGCTTGTGGGTGCTGTTAACTGCATGGTGTAATAATCCACTGTAGGATTAAAAGTATTTTATTTCTGTAGTAAGGCTATGCCACTGTCTTCTGCTTTAAAATAAGGCAGACTATATTTTGCAACTTTGAAGAACAGAAAAAAATGAACAAGGATGTTTGCTTAAAGTGCACGGACAAAGTGCAGGCGGTTCAATAATGCTCTTTCAAATACTTCAGCTTGTTCTTGTGTGGGTCAATATTTCTTTCTAGTTAAACTTTATTGCATTTGGTCACAAGAGAAGCACACAACCATGCACTTTCCACTCTTATTCTTGGTATAGAGCAATGGAGCAATCAGTTTTCACACATGCAGTGTTAATCCCATGTAAATGCACGGGAAGTTACTTAGGTTTGAAAAATCTAAATCTTCTCCTTCGGTAAGTAAGAGGAACAGAATGTACAGTAGATGCTGCTGTTAAAACTTCAGTAGGTATCTAAGCATAAAGACCAACCCACCACCCCCTGCCAAACAGCAAAACTCTTGTTAAAGCTGAACGGTTTGGCTCAGAAAATGAACACCCCCACTCTGTTCATGGTAAGCCATTGTCCCCCTTAGTCAGGGGAAAGACAGTATACAGGCTTTCTGCATCCCTATGACACCATACCAGAGTCTGAAAATAAGTTCTTCCTCGAACAGCAGAACTAAGGAAGCATGGTGTTTTGTATCTACGTGTCCTAGGTCCCTACACACCTACAGCTGGAATAACTGTGGCTCCTACCCCTGTCTTGTGTAATCCTTGCTCTTCCACAAGGTTCCCCTCACAGCGCTCCCCTCTCCCATGTTGTATCAGCAGAACCAAGTGAGCACATGCTCTGCCTGATCTGCAGGAGCCACGCATGTGCAACGGGCCCCATGAGTGCTCGGGGACCGATTAGCTAGCCAGCAGGACAAATGGCACACACGAGGCTTCTGCTCTTGCCAAAGGCTTTTCCCTCAGAGGAGGGAAACAGTTGCAGGCTTCTCTTCCCAGCTGCTGATTCTCACAAAACTGTTCATCTTTGAGACCTTTCTCTTTCATCACATTTAGACGGAATTAACCAAGTGGTTCAAAAGCTGTTTGTCAGGAAGTGATGGAGGTGACAGGGAACAGTGTGATTGCGCAAGTCCCGTGTCCTTAGAAAAGGGGTAAAAATGTGATATGGCTGTAATGTGACACGTGATATGGCTGCATGTCTGTTGCCAACAGCCCATCCTAACAAGTTGGTGAAGTGGTCCAGAAAAACTCAAGATGAAATCCAGTGTAGACAAGTGCAAGGCACTACATTTAGGCAGGACCAGCTGACTTCTCAAACACTGGATGGGGAACACCTGTCTGGTTTTGTAGAAAATAATTGTGAGGTTATAGAACAACAAAGGCCAAACAAAGTCAACTACGTAACTTAAAAAAAAGAAAACCAAATGGAAACAAGTCTATAGTCTATGTACGATTCATTAATTGAATGCTACAGGCTGCTGTTCTCTTTGGAACTGGGAAAAATGGAGTACTGCACCCCACCTTTCCTTTGTGTCTTGAATAGCAGTGCTAGCTGGAGAGAGTGCAACAGTTGTAATCAGAGCTCTAGAAAACAAAACAAGAGTGAAAGAAGTCATTTAGAAACTGAGAGGTGATGTGCTAACAATACCTGGGGATGGGGAAAACGTGTAATCTTGCTTGAGAAGATGAGCATTACTAAAGTCAGATTACAGCATGCTTGAAACTCTGCAATTTGTGAAATTTCTAATTCTGAATATAGTTAAGGGCAGGTACCACTTCGCCAGATCTGGTTTTCTGCAATTGCATGTAATGTATTTCTGCAGTTCTGCCAATTCAGTTCAGTATTTCTTCTGGAACCACTGCTGAGAGAACAGATTAGTTCATGCTGATTTTTCACATCAGCTACACCAGTTAATTGCCCTCCCTGTCCAATGGATAGCTCGTCCATCAATAAATACATCTTTTCTCTTCATTTAATGTCTTAATGTTTCCGTTCAGTTTATAAGTGATCTCTGAATTCACTATTACAAGCTATTCTGTGGGATTATTCAAGTGTTCGGGCATCTCTCCTAAGAATGAAAGCTTTTTTCCTGAGTACTGTCAAAACTCCACAATTACCACAGTCCGATTTCATGGAGCAATGATACAGCAGATCTTCAAAGGGGCGCTGCTAAAGACAGAAAGCTGAAATACGTGGTTTAAAGAAAAAAATGATTAGCGTGAAAATTCTCTTTATGCTTAAAAAGTACAAGTAAACAGCTTCAGCACCCTCTCATCTAAGGATTCTTTTAAAGCAGGACAGCTGAAGCGAAGAAAACACACATTCCTCACATTAACATTTTCAATACAGTTCAAAGCATTTCCGGTAATTTTATCTTGAACTAAATGACACAAAGTGATACCTCTTGATCAACGTTCCTATAATTTCAGCAGAGAATCTTCTTTAACTAAACAAGGTCTTTTAAATTATTTAGCACGGTAGTGAGGAATATTAGATTTTCCCTCAAGTTATTTTGGTACAACAGTACAAATATTCCTGTTTTCATTAAACTTGCCATTAGACTTGCCAAAAGTGTTTTCCAAAATGCTCATATGTATATTCCTGTGTAGAGCCTGCCTGCATTGTACATATACACATCTTACACAGTCTGCTGCTCTGAGCTCTTTTAACTGTACCTTGCTGACTGCAGACGTTAAACTTGGAGAATTTGCACCCTGTGTTTTCTGGGGCTGCTCATAGAAAGGCACATTTTGATTCTAAGACTGCTGAAAAGGTAAATGCAATGTTTGAACTCCTTTATTTGTGGGACCTTACTTCCCTTGGCTGGCCACATTAAACATAAGAACTGACAGGGAGTTATAAAAATATGTGGTCTGTCCAGCTGAGAAAGAGGGAGGAGGAGTTGTCCGTGTCCTGAAATATTTGTTCAGCTGCTACTGGAGTAAGGCCAGTCAAAGTTACTGTTTACAGTATGAAGTGTGCTGCAGTCCATGTATCTTTTAAAGATAACAAAACAAGATAAAGAATCCATTCTTTGGGCCAGTTTTGACTAAAATTTCAGAATAATAAAAGCTGGTTCAAACTTTCGGAGCTTGTTTTTGCTTTTGTTTTTTTGTTTTTGTTTTTTCTGCTTGGCTGTAATATACTATTCCCTGTCATCCTGTACTGACCTTGACAGCAGCCATGCCCAAAAGGAGCAAACTGACACAGCCATGAACCAAAGAAATGCTGAAGAGCCCATCTGAGCTGCAGAACTTCCTTGATGAACGTCTGAGCACAGACATTGCTGCTTTGCAGAACCCCCATGCAAATTTCAGTAGCGTAATCTCAAGGTATCAGTGGACTGAGTGAATGGTACGTGGTGGGGCAGCTGGAATAGAACCAGTCCCTGGAGAGAAACATACAAAACAGTAGTACTGTATGTCTGTGGAAGGAATGAAAAAAAATATTTCTCCTGGGAGAAAAGTTTTGTACAAGAAAGTCTCCCAAATGTCTTTTGAAATTTTCTTCCCCATCTGAAATACCATGAAATTTTATGTGTCAGGAAGCCTTTATTTACTAATTTTTAAGACAAAATGTTTCTGTTTTCTGTCTTATTATAAAGCAGCAGCCATTTTTGTCATGCACACTTTAAGGACTTTTAAATTTACAGCATTTTTACTGCCTTCACTGTCACAGGATACCCTTTCCAGGGATTTTCAGTTGTCAAAGTAGAGTCATGCTTTGCCTCTTTTATTTTTTACTATCTGTCCCCTGTACTTGGCACTTGTGAAGGAGGACCCTGGGGACTACCGACCTGTTAGCCTCACCTTTGTGCCAGGAAAGATCATGGAACAGATCCTTCTAGAAGCCATGCTTGGGCACATGGAGGACAGGGAGGTGATTCAGGACAGCCAGCATGGCTTTACTAGGTGCAGGTCCTGCCTGACTGACTTAGTGGCCCTCTATGATAGAGTGACTATGTTGGTAGATAAGGGACAACCTATGGATGTGATCTATCTGAACTTCTGTAAGGCTTTTGACATGGTCCCCCAAAACATCCTGCTCACCAAATTGGAGGGATACAGATTTGATGGGTGGACTGCTCAGTGGATGAGGAACTGGCTGGATAGTCGCATCCAGAACGTGGTACTCAACGGCTTGAGGTCCAGATGGAGAGCAGTGACAAGTGGTGTCCCTCAAGGGTCTGTGCTGGGACCAGTACGGTTTAACATTTTTATCAACAATATAGACGGAGGGATTGAGTCCACCATTGGCAAGTTTGCAGATGACACCAAGCTGTGTGGTGTTGTCGATACATCAGAGGGATGGGATATCATCCAGAGGGACCTGAACAGACTGGAGAGGTGGGCCCAGGTGAACCTCATGACTTCAACAACTCATGAGTAACAAACCTGGGGTTACAAGAGCAAATACAGGATTCTGCAATNCTGGGGAGGGTCTGTTTACAAAGGCCTGCAGTGACAGGATGAGGGACAATGGCTTCAAGCTGGAGAAGAGCAGATTTAGACTGGATATTAGGAATAGGTTCTTCACTATGAGGGTGGTGGAACACTGGAACAGGTTGCCCAGGGAAGTCGTTGAAGCCCCTTCCCTGGCAACATTCAAGGTGAGACTCGACAAGGCCCTGGGCAGCCTGGTCTAGTTGGGGGTGTCCCTGCTGACTGCGAGGAGGTCAGACTAGATGACTCTAGAGGTCCCTTCCGGCCTGGACCGTTCTATGATTCTATGACTCTATGATAGGTATTCAGAGACTGATTTCTTTATGACCATTTTAGTCTTCTAATTCTCTTCATTGCAAGACAGAATCATTAACAAAAAATTGCAGTCCTAATCCTCCTTGTTAATACTTCAAAATAAAAGGATATCAGTATGTTATCTTATTATTAGGATGGGGAAAGTAAACCAATCCTGGAAGCTTTAAGTACAAACCCTGATTACAAATGGAAAAGACCTTTCTGACTGAATTTCACAGAGCAGCAAAGTATGGCTGAGAGCAAGAGAGGCATGGGAGAAATCACTTTCTGTAAATGAAGATTTGTCCAGCACCTGTAGAAGAGTGTATTGGAGAGCTCTGACTGGGATGATGAACTTGTATAAAACAGTAAGGAAGGGGAAAGTATGGCAGCCCACCAGGAGTGTGTCACAGAGGACACACAGGTACTGCAGAATCAGATTCATTGCTTTTACATGATTACCTCACTTCTACTTGTTATTTAAATCCTGCACCCTTCAGACCTTTAATTTTTTTAGTGGATGTTCCCATCTTTTACTTCTCCCTTCCTCTGGAGCATCACTGTCAGGCTACCATAACCTGCCTCTAGGTCTTACTCCTGCCTCTGAAGGCATCTGGGCTGAAATGGTTCTGTGCCATCCTAATGATACTGACTGAAAGTTAATTATTACAGGTTGTTTTTGTCTTGGGCTTGATGAATGCAGGGGACTGCCATTTCTGGACTCTGAGAGTCTCAGTCATTTGTTGTTGAAATCTAAAAACATGGAACCTAAAGGCAAAATGTGTTTGTGGATTTCAAGAAAAAAGAGTAACTTATCAGGCAGAGACCAAGAGGAATTACCTAAGATCAGCTGTGCTGAGGAGTTCAGTGAATTACTCATGAGCTTGTGAGAAATACCTAGCACAAAGGTAACTGCAGTTATCATTTGTTGAGGGTTCATTCTGTATGGCAGAAATACATAGCACAAAGTACCTGCAACCCCCTGTGCATTGTGGATTTGGCAAATGCTCCGTGCCAGGGAGCTTTGCTAAGTGGTGTCTCAGCGTGTCTCTTCAACAGACCTCATATGTTCTACCTACCACAATTTAAAGTTCCATAAAGGAAACTCTGGAAATACTATCCTCTGCTTTCTGAGTAAACTGCCCTCCACAGAGACTGGAGAGCTGGGCTGTCTACACTTCCTGCCTAGAGATTATTTTGCTTGTCAAAGATGGATTTTATTTGCAAGAAAAATTACATGATTATATGTAACATACAGACAAAATGTAAGAGCTGCAACTGGGAATGGCTGCGTCACCACAGACATTTTTCTTACCCCTCCTGTAATAAAAAATGCATGAGAATGTTTCATTATGTAATACCCAAACTCCTGTATAAAGGCTACAGGGCTGATGGTTAAAAGGTAATATACTTTCTGTTCTTTTAAAAATCACCAACATGTTTTAAATGCTCAGATATTACATGGATGGCAGTCAGTCACTGTGGAGAGATCAAGTCAATAGGAAGTAACACTCCCAGACTGATCAGAGCAAAACTTTGTCAAGAGAAGCCTAAAAAGCAATTTTTCAGTGACTGTTCCCTGGCAGCTCTACTGAAGAGGCTGCTTTGCAAGACCTGTCCCTCCAGCCAGGTTAAGGCTCCCAAGGTGAGGCCAGCAGCCATGTGGCATAACAGCCAAATCAAGAAGTCCCTGCTCACCAGCACAGGAGCCAGAAAGAGGATGAAACTTGTGCTGATGGAAGAGGGGTGTCTAGCCACCTTGGATGGACTTTGCCAAGTTCATACCAGCAGCCCGCACAACACCCTTTCTGATGATAAACCCAGGACTTCAGTCTAGGTCTCCATCATACTGGGGCAGAAGGGATAAGGGAGGACATAACAAGGCACCCAGAGAAACTCAGAGGACAACTCTTGTCTCTCTGGCTGCTTGTGGGATACCAAAGGCCAGGAAACACAGTCATAAAGCCTATTAGAGAATGTAATTAACTTCAGCTGGAGCTTTTGAACTCAACTTTTTAAATCCCCTCCCTCCTTGTTAAGGGTATTAAGCAGTCACCTTTTCCAATACCTCAGAGAGAATTCTTTTCTTCATGTTAATTCAATCTTCTTTAAATGATTAAGAAAGGCTTTTTTTCTCCTCTTAGGTCTAAAAAATAACTTATGCACCATGTACTGAGAACGTCACAGTTTCACCAGAGAGGACTACAACTGAGAGATGACTGCTATCTGCTACCTGTCAATGTTATGTGTGTAAAAAGGCAAGTAAAGTTCCTTCTAAAATGTCTCAAACTCAGAAAGCTCACAGAACACTTTGAAAACATTTTGGAGACTTTCTTCTCCTGTTAAAAGCTAATGTGAAAGGGAGAGCTTTTGTAGGAGAAAACATACTTGTTATTGCCTTTCTCTCAAGGAGGCAGAAGAGTTAGGAGAATGCTTCTTCATCCTCTCTGGTCAGCAGCTATTCAGCAGGCTTTCAACAATAGGGAACATTAATAGCTTCTATGTGCTTTGCCAAATGAAACACTATTTTCGGTATGAGCCTAAGGGCATGATTCAGCAGTTTCCTAACCAGCAAATAGTTCAAACCTATCCCAGAGTATTTTAAGACTTGCTATCACATGTTTCTTAGTAACAGTTTTCCTCTCTTACTTTATCTGCAATTATATGGTAAATCTATTAATGCATCACCCATTAATAAGTATGGGAGCATGTTAGGTTGTACACTATATGGAGAGGACTCAGTCAAATGGATACAGTGATCTCTAAAAGTATTTCCATTGACTATAATAATTTGTGTCACTCTTTAAAATACCTTAATCCTTGTGAGAAAATTTAGCTTGAACTGCATAAACCTAAAATCCATGAAATATATCCACAGTGGGATCAGTTTGTTTATACTGTACCATATTACTTTTGTGTATCATACTACTTCTGTGATTTTGTGTCACTTTGCACAGAAGTAGGAAGATTAGCAGTCTTCTCAAGGCTACTAATACAGAGAAAGTAACTTGTATGTTTTTCCTAGGTTGGGGTTCTGGTTGGAGTTACTTATTTGACATTGACAAGAAAAAAATACAACAGTAAGAGGTCAGCTGTAAGGCTGGAAAAGGTAGGATTATCTTAAAATATAGGGGGGTGTGTGAGATGCTCTTTGCTAATCTGCAGTGAGGTGTGCATTACTGTAACTCGTGTTGAGAGTTCATTCTGTGTAGAAGAAATACAGCATCATGAGCAGCAAGCAATGTTCTTGCTGCCTTTGCTGTAAAAATCTTTATTATAACTAAAAAGGAAACAAAACTCATGTGATGGAAACTTCAGCAGTTCATAAATCCCCTTTCTTTATTCATGCAGGGAGGCTTTGCACAGATCCCCTGTCCCTGCTGCCCTGTCGTCTCCCTGGGCAGCTGGCTCATAGCACATGCAGGAAAACCTCCTCCTTCAGCTTCCCCAGGAAGAATCCTGATACAGGGTTTTACTGTGGGAATGCAATTTGGCCTCCTTCCTACAGTAGCCCACTTGTCCCATAAACTCAGCTTTCGTGGCTCCCCCTCAATTTTCCGGCAGAAAATAGGATAGAGCACACCTGGTGCCCCTTGACACGTCCACCCCAATCCTTGCAGAGAGGACAAGCCTGTGTGCAAGGTGCTGCCCTGGGAAGCTGTTACAATCTGCAAAGCTGCAATGTGGCCCGAGCCCAACAAGCGGCCTTCCAGCTACCCACAGAAGGGACCCTGCTGGAGATCGCCCACCCATCTGTCTTCTTTGGGTCATGAAGATTAGTGGGAACATGAAGGGCGACTTTCAGTATTTGTTAAATCAAACATGTTCCTCCAGAGAAAAATTTCATGGCATTTCATTTGCAGGGAGGGGCAGGGAACAAGAGGCAGAAAGCATCTGAGCTGATAGCTCAGTGCACCCTGAGAAAGTGAAGAATAATCAGCACAGTTCTCAGCAGAATTTAGTGATTCACAGGAATCACTCCTTTTCCTGTGGGAGTTAGGCGTCTAAATGCCTTTGCAGATTCAGTCCATGACCTAGAACTAAAGTAAAGTTTCCATCTCAGCAATAAAATTAGATAATTGGTTCAGTGACTGAACTGGGGGAAAAAGATTTCTCGAGAAAGAAAAGAACCAAAATCTAACACGGATCTTGCTCAGTCTCAAACACTTGAATGTTCTTGGCAAAACCAACAAAAAATTAACAACAAATGAGCACATATTTCAAAATATACTTTGAGAAAGCCAAAATATTGAGCATTATCCAAAGTATGACTGAAAAAGCAACAAAAGTAACTAAACAAAACAAAAGTTTTGAAATGTCAAACCCCAAACAACTTATTTGTCTTTTTACTCAAGTGAAGAGGAAAATCTATTTATTTTGGTTGAAGCTGTTCTGTGTTTTAAACCAAATTCACAACAAAACTTCCCTAATGCTGTAGTCTGAGCCTGCTGATTTTTGTATTTTGGGTGGTAAAAGAGATATGAAAATGAAGTGGTAAGAATGAACGTTATATCACAACAAGGTACCAGACCAGCAACAAACTAAAGAACTGAGAAAATAAAACCCAAGAATAAATCAGTTGTCCTTTGGCAAAGGTAGCTTAAGAAAATGACTGTTGAAGGTTTTGGGACTCCTGTGTTCACTCAGCTGTTTGTGAGCAAGATTAAACACTTTGGCAGTGAAATGCAAATTTGGGGCATGTCACATGAGGTTCCTCTCTTGGCTATTTCTAGCAAAACAGGGCCCTTTAGGTTCAAGAGAGGAATAAAACCAGTCTATCAGTCAACGTGGGGAGGGTAAAGGTGTTTATAAGAAGGTATGTTAAAAAGACTCCATAGCAGCTGGATACAATAGCGAAAGCTGACCTGTAACTCCTGACTTAACACAGTATGAATTAGTAATTTACAATGAAAGGGGTTTTGTATTTTCTGGATTCCCACAGAGTTTACATTTTTGTAAGTAAGTAAAGCCAAATGAAAATATGAAAGTGTTACAGACCCCTGGGCTTGTCAGCCACTATGTAAGGCAAAGTTCAGCTCTTTGCTCTCCATCGCTGAGATTCTTGGCAGGCACGACAAAGCTTTCCTCCTACCACTACTGGAGCCTTGCCACAGCTGTTTTGAATGTCTCCCTGTTTTAGCCTCTGAGAAGCTGACAGAGGACATTTGACATTATACCTGTATCTTTTTCACGAGGAAAAAACTAAAATTGACTCTTGAAACTGCTGTGTACATTCCTTGAGAAATTTTTAAAGTATTGAATCCTGATCAGAAGTTCTGAACGCTTCAAAAAGATGTTTCTATTAAACAGAAATCTGTGGCAAACAAGACCACTGGTAAATGTAAAATTTTTACAATGTCTTGCACTTATTTTAGATTCTTTTAGCAAAGGTGCTCATGAAATTCCCAGGTGGTGACAGCCTTTTGACCGTTCTTGGGGTTTTTTTTGGTTTTTTTGTTTATTTGTTTTTCCCCTTTCACATAAGAAAAAGTCTTACTAACACACATTGTGCTTCTGTATGGACACAGGACTTGCTTTTACCTGCTTTAGCTTTATTCTCTGCGAAACATCATGCTACTCAAACTGTAAATGCTGGTGGTTCTGTATAGCTGGAAAATCAGACATTCTTTGAAAGTAAGTCAAAGTCACTCTCTGAATTCACTTCACCTGGATAACACTGCTTGATGAAAACAGAGAGAAATCTGTACAGGACCTCCCATCATTTAAAAGATAAAACAATATTGCCTTTACTACTCATCTTTCATTTCAGACACTGAGAATGCTTACTATTAGAATTAGATGGCTATAAACATGAAGGTTGGATGCCACAAATCTGATAAGGCTAAAACCTTTATTCTTAAGTACTTTTAAAAGTTTTTAAACCTAAACCTTTATTTTTAAGCATTCTTTCATTTTAAGCTATTGCAGCAAGCACTTTACACAAATAGATTCCCTGCATGGACTATTGCCTTTAGGAATAAGCAGGAACTAAAAGCGGTGCTTGTCTTACTAGTGAAGTGTTATCAGAATGACAATTACAGCTGATCACACTCTTTTGACTGCAGACTTTGATTCTTTACTGACATGAGAAGGAGTTCTACCCGCAGGGTCAGGAAATGTATGTTGTCTACTGTAAGACAGGTTTATTACTGCTAAATATATACTTGAATTGCATTAAATCACAAACCTGAATTCTGATTATCAAGTCACAAAGCAGCTGTTGCAGAATACAGTCATGTACCTCCTTTACAAGGAAACAATTTGCTGCTTTGAAGTAGTATGCTAATAGACCAGTTCCTAGGATTTTTAATATTTTTTTTTGCGAGTTCAAGTTACTCTTTAAAGTTAGGCTTCACCTACAAGGAATGCTAGGGAGCAATCACTAAAACGTTTTAAGCTTTATGAACCTAATGGCACTTCAACTCAAATAGTTATTTCTCCCTTTCCCTGTCATAGTGCTCATTATTGGTTCTGTTTCCGGAGTTAAACAGAAGCCAGGAAAACTAGGAAAACCAGCAGTTTAAGTTGAAAGACAAATATGCATAGAAAAATACGCATAGAAGTTTTTCAAAACAGTGTAGGTTCTGTTGACTGGGGGAGATGTAGTAGTATCAGATGCCATAAATCTGATAAGGCTATTGATTTGAGGCCTAAACCTTTATTTTTAAGTATCCTTTCATTTTAAGCTATTGCAGCAAGCACTTTACACAAATAGATTCCCTGCATGGACTATTGCCTTTAGGAATAAGCAGGAACTAAAAGCGGTGCTTGTCTTACTAGTAAAGTGTTATCAGAATGACACAAGTAGACACAAGAAAAAAATTACCAGTGTTAACCAACACTCTAAAAGAAGCTCTTGTGGATTTGAGAATAGGTGGTTGTTCATCACACATTGTAAAAAAGTAACAAAAATTTGTTGGATTCTGTAAAACTTTTGCTTAACAACTGTCAACAAGGTGGAAATTTCAGCTGTCTTGCTCTAACAGAGTGAATACAAAGGTTCTCTATAAACTATCAGTCAAACAACTTTAAAGTTTACTTCAACGTTCAGACCTGCTGATCATCTTTAGCTTGATATCCTACCTTGAGCTTCTTCTTCCCCTGAGATTCCACCTAAGTGGTAGCCTTTAAAAGGATTCATTAAGAAATGGTTCAGATCTCCTGTCCACACCTTCACCGTTTCCCCCTCCATCCTCCCAGGAAGATCTCTAAACACAGTGTGACACAGGGCTCAGTTCTTATGCCACAGACCTGCTGTAGCGTATCCATTACTGGAAAATTTTAAGCAACTTTTGAAGGGAGTCTTCATTATATTTTGTTAGGCTTCAGATACTAATTTGTTGACAAAATAGTGGAAATACTTCCTTAAAGAGAGATGCAGGTACGGTAAAATATTTCTTTGTACTTTAAATTGATGTGGATATGATGTCTGCGATGTATAAAACTCCATCTGTAGCGTACCAAGTCGATGTGTGCTTGATTTAATACAATGAATTTCACCTCAGCTGTGAAATACGTCTTCCATGCAGCACCGATCCGTAACAAACGTTGTGCTGGAGAGCAGATTCATCTGCTTGTTCAGAGGCTGGGAATACGAAGGATGCATTAGCTGTGGAAGAGCCTGCCCCAGGGCCCGTTCAACATCAGGAAAGCTTACTTTGACTTTTAATACAAGGGTCTGCCAACTCCAAAACCTTACGTCTGTGTGAACCAGAAAACTCATGTGATACCCCTTACCTCAGGATCACTCGTTAAGATATTTGCTGTTATTTCTGTACTTAAAAATACAGAAAAACTTTCTCAGCACACGTACAGCAAATGTAATCATGCTGATACTTGACGCTGGGGAGTTTCATTTCCTTGAAGCTCTTCTCTTTCCTCTGTCCTTGGAAAAACAGAAATGCAATTAGGAAGTCAAATCGCTGTCTATTGGTTATCTATGGAAAGTTAGCACATTCCTCACATGATCTTTATTTTTGCCTTGAAAAGAGCTAATGCGCTCTTTTGCCTTGCAGATGGTCTGGAATGAACCTCTAGCTCCCGTTTGCACTGTTCCAGAGAAGTGTTGGTGTTTTGGTTTTTTTTTCTAACGCAGGCTAGAAAGTACAAAACAAACAAAACTATAGGCTTAAAATTGAAGATAAATATTTTATGAGTTATAAATATATGTCCACTATTAGTTTCCAGTAACTTCAGTTGCTAGGATAAAAAGGGATTTTCAAGCGACATTTTAATTAGAAAAGGGGTTTGTAGTGTTGATATCATCGGCCAAAAGTTATTTGTTGTGTCATAGAGATGCTTGCCAGAAATGTAGGAATGACAGGCAGCAGCTGCAAAATGGCTGCATATTGGCAGGAGGCACTGGAGAGGAAGACACTGCAAAGATATTCAGATACTTTGGGAGGTGCTTGATGAACACATATCTAGAACAGAGCAAAATCCAGCAAGGTATGTAAAAGAAGATTGTCTGCCTATAAAGCTGTAAGGATGTCATCTACTAAAGTTAGTCAGTCAGGTGTTGCTTCTGCCTTTTGGTGAAGGAAAGTTACTTTGAATTAAATTTCTTTCCTACGGCATCAGAAATCCATTTATTTTTTTTAAGTCCTGAAATATTCAGGCCTCTACAAACAGGGGAAGTGGGTTTCTCAGTTAAGTTTTGGTGGGGTGGTTCTCTCTGCTGATATACATGTTCAAGGGAAAGCAGGTTATGCTGTATCAGGTTTAGCTGTTTAGTACCAAAGCCATAACACATGCACCATTTATAATAGCACATCCTCGTGTAAGCATACATGCACTATCAAACTCTAAATGTGCAAAAAAATTGAGATTTCAGAATGGGAAGTTTCTTCAAAAAGGAAACCTTAGCTGTAAATAGTCTATTTTAACAGATCAAAACCCGAGTTTAGTGCATTCAGATTCTAGCAGTAAGCATACTCTGTGATTTCCCTCTGGGAGTGATCACATTCATTGTGCTCATGACATGTAAAAATATACAAGAAATAATAGTTCTGAGGCTTCACATCCTTTCACAATGTGATCAGAAGACCCAGGAGTAGACATCTGAGCAATGATAGGAGTACTGTGGAGTCACATGTTTCCCATGGAAATAATTTGTGACTTCCCGCTCTTTACTGCCACACATCTTCAAAGCAAAACCAGCTTGTGCTTTGAGCAGAACAATTATTTGCTTTACATCAAAGTTTTATGTAGTTCTTCATTCAAACTAGGTTTCAAAGGAGTAAAATTAATGCAGGTCTGTATAACACATGGGTGGTGATGTGTTTTCTGCTCCTAGTACCCTTTCTATTGATAGGTCTCAGTATACTTTACAGACATTAATAGCTCAGCTGCTTGCCAGAAAGAAAATGTGGTTTGCTGTTTCAGAATAAGAACTGCTGATAATTATTGCTAATTCCTTCTACTTTTGCAAAGAATTCAAAAAACAGTTATCTCCACACCTTACTTGCTGTGTGATTGTAGTGTGATTATAGTCTGATATATCTTCAAGTATTGCAGTTTTAAGTATTGGGGTGGTCTTGTCCTATATAGTACAATTTTGCTTTAAGGCTCATACCCTTGTTGCTGCTTGTGTTGTTCCTATGGGTGAGGGTATAAAAGAAAAACCAGGTCCATTGTCTTAGGCTTAATGGATTAAATGACAGTCTGAATGGGTTGTTTGATACATCATGCTGCTGATGCAACTAAAATACTTGGGGAAAAATGAATTAAAAACAGAAACAGGATTACTCATATTATAAAAATCTGCATGTTCTGTATATTGTACTGTAAGAGTCTATCAATGTAGACAACCTGTGAACATAGACAATGTTCCATGATAATCCTGTTTTTTTGATCCAACTATTAGTCAATTTATTTCATCCTCAAAAATCGAGTTCAGTATTAACTAGCAAAAAAATGTGGACAGTAATATTACATCATAGAATAGCTCAAAGACTTATCTGTGATCACTTGGTGTAACTGCATGTAGTGTTTGCCACCATGGTGATGTGACCATCCTGCACTGTGGGACTCTTAATTCTGTCAGTGAAAACTGCTGGTTCTGCAGATAGTTTGCAGAAAGCCAGTTGTGAATGTTTTGGTTTTTGAAATTCACACACAGCCCAAAGCTTGTGTGAACCCAATGTTCGTTTTGTTTTGTCAAAAGGTTAAAATGGTTTCAATTTTGCATTGTAAGTAATGCAAGTAATGCATTCATACTAAATTATCCATTCAAGCCACTCAAGAGATGAGTGTCATTGTTTTTCAGTATTATATTTACCTCCATTATAATCCTTTATTAAAACACTCTTTATACTTGAAGTTTTTAAACAGAGTTGGGTCCTGGTTAGATTCAAAACCAAAAACCTTCCAGTGGGAGGTGTCCCTGCCCATGGTAGGGAGCTTGGATCTAAATGCCACTTCCAACCCAAACTATTCTATGATTCTATGAAAACTAAGACAAAACTTACTTTCTTTCATACTGTTGTGGTCAGGAGCTGAGCTGGCAAAAGTACTTTGCTTTCCAGGCGGCTGTAACAGTGGTAACAGCAGCAGCAGCAGAGACGTACGCTCTTACAGATAAATAACATTATATTCCTGGCTGTGTGATTCACGTGGGCGAAGGCTCCTCTCAGAACATGGAAACCTCACCCCTCAGCCCCAAGCCTCCATTTTGGGTAGAATTCCAGTCAGGTGTAACAACTAGATCTCTCTTCTTAGCGTCTAACTACTTGTTACAAAGTGCTGTGTATTTTATATTTTCACTTTAAATCCCTTCGCTTTCTATTTCTTCTTACAGCCCCTCAGTTCTTCAGCAAGATGCTTTTCTTTCCAGACTGGCCCAACACAGCAACCTTAGAAAGAGAGAGAAATAAAAATGAAGTGTCTGAGGAGTTCACTTTAGACATTGTGCTTTCTTCTTATCTCTTCAGTTGCCCTTAGTCTGCCTGCCTTCAGACTGACTGACGTGTCCAGACTGCCAGACTGGCTGGAGTCAAACCCAAGGGAATAACACGAACTCCATTAACCCTGACGCGGAGCCCAATTATCCCATGTGGCTCTACCTGTCTGGGGGCTAATTTGCATAGTAAGGGTCAGAAAAACTTGAAAATTAATATTGTTTCAGGCAACCGGAACCTAATGGAAGTCAGCGGTCCCTTGCTCTCTTTCGGCAGTGGAGGGGTGAATTTGCATACTCTGCTTTTTTCTTTTTTCTCTTTTCTTCTTCACAACATATTTTCTGTCAGAGTGGCTACATGGTGCAGCTGAGAGCAGGAGAACTGCTTCCCTACCCAGCTGTATGAAATAGATTTTGTCTCATGAAGGAAGTCAGCTCTCAGGAAACAGAGGAAGGAAACACTTTTCCTGTTTCATATTAGCCCCAAAGCCTCTAAAGCTCCTTTTGTGATAAATCTAAACAAATTGCAGTTTGTCAGTATGAAAAGAGACGTGTGTGTTGCTAATCTCTGAACATCTTTGCTCTTTGGAGCTCAAACATAGTACAGAACCTTGGTATGGGCATATATTTTAATAGGAAAAATGGTTGGTACAGGAATATTTTTTAACAGGAAAAGGTTATATTTTTCCTTTACAGTTGGTCATCACAACTTTAAAATAAAAACACTCACTGAGAGGCACGCTTTATGTTTTCTCCATCTCAGATATTTTATAGTTCTCTTCTAAAAACAGGTTTTATCTAGGACAAAAGTTGCACTTTTAGGCAGTCTAAGAGATGCTTCCGTAGGATGAAGCCACACAGAGCAAGGTATGCTTTGTGGGAAGTAAACGATTAAGGATTGTTCCTGTTTCTCATTTCGGTCCTTTCTGTGGTCCTGGAGGTCTTTGTGGGAACATATTCCAGTGGAACTACAAAAACAGTTCCCATACTTTATCTGCTGGGTGGTTCATTCTTTGGTAGAATACGGAAAATAAACAAGCGATGTATGAAAACTCAACGGAAAAGCTGAAAATCACATTAAAAACTGGACACAATGAGAGTGCTAAAATGAAGACAGTGCATTACTCAAGAGTTGTTTTGTTTTTTTGTGGTTAGTCAAAGTGTCCTTTCTCTGCACAACTGTGAAAATTACTAAGCATGAAAGATCCCCTTTTGTAAATGGTCCAAGCCACAGCATATTTGCTGTGTCAGCTTTCTCATCGGTTTAGGTACTGGTAGCAGCAGAGAAGTGTCATGACTTGTGACTGGTTCAATGACCAGACATTTCTGAAGTAACACTTAAGAAAATGAAAATAACCCTGAAATCATATGATTTTGACCTGGAGAATATATTCTTGGGATTAAGGCAAAGTTTGGCATGGTTTTCAGCTTTGATTTACTAAAAGGAAAATTATTTCACATGGAAAAATATGAACTTAAAAACCACATGTGAGAAATTAAAAACTACAAAATATTAAAGTAGACTCTATACTGCTTTTTTTTTTTTTTTTAGTGTCCACAGTGATATTATTGTTTCCATGTGAGATCAGCATTCTTGGTAGTGTAAATAGTTGTGGATCATGCTTTGCACTTTAATCTTTGGGGTCTGCCAGGCCTCAAAACTGTCTCATTTCACAGCATAATCTGATTTTTTTTTTTTTTTTATATTTTCTGAGTCTGTGATCATAAACTAGTTCTGCTTTAGTTTCTCCAGAAGTGAAAGGGAAAAATGTATAAATTGAAACATTACAAGTGTACTTTGAGGCACTACTGCTTTTTTGGAATATAGATACCCCCATCTAGATATGCGGTAAGAGGCCTTTTCACCTAGTATCATCCTGATGCCTCTTTCATTACACATATCCCTATATCCCTAATCCTTTACATAAATAAGGAATAATTTTTTCTCCATCTTTTTTAAAAGGTTGTAGGTTTAAAAGTTCTTCAACAGTATGATACATGAAACAAGTTTCTCAGTAGGTTCCTTAACTTTTCTGGCAGAGAAGCCTCAAACTGCAGTAATGCTGACATTTTCCCAAATGATCCCAAGAAACGAGCCCTTAGTAAGTTCCTGGCACAAAATGAGACTTTTCAGAAAGGGTTTTCTGTGTTGTT
Source organism: Nycticryphes semicollaris (assembly GCA_013400055.1). Lineage (NCBI taxonomy): Eukaryota > Metazoa > Chordata > Aves > Charadriiformes > Rostratulidae > Nycticryphes > Nycticryphes semicollaris. The sequence goes on along the minus strand of VXBJ01003113.1, from coordinate 543,068 downwards.
TTTTTTTTTTTAATAATTGTTCATAAATGTTCATGTTTCACAAATTCCTTGACTGCTGAAATATTGCCTGGTGGCATCCTGTGCTAGCTTCCTTAAGGACGCCGAAAGTCAATACCAAATCACACATGATTCAGTACCACAGAGCAAGAGTCCTCATCTTTTGCTGGCAACCTCACTTTTGGGTTTATGGTCGTGTGATACAATTTTTGGGTATAAGCCCTCTCTTAGAATGAAATTATGTGGGTTTTTCACGGCATTTACAGGTCTTAGCTCCTTGTTTAGTAGCTACTGCAGTAGATAATAGCTTGTGCTGAGGGATTGTGTCAAATAACGTGTTTTATTTGGAGACAGTGCAGCCTGGGGACATGAGGTAATCTCTGTCTTGCGTGACTCTGAGAACGGGCTCTAGATGTTATCACACCAGGACTCATTCTGTATACATAAAGATAGGTATATTTATAATAGAAAATGTGGAAAAGCAGCTATAGATATGCACTGTTATTTCAAAGCTGTAAATTCTTTTTAAGCAACGGCAACCTGAGGAAATGCAAAGGGACAAAGTACAAATAGAATTACATGCCTGGTTACCTTGAATTGTTAGTGTTACAAGCACAAACTGAGAAGGATCATGTATGTTTGTTCTGTTGAGAGTTTTGCTTAACAAAAGGGTACTATCTGCCCAACTTTTCCACTTGATTAACCTCATGACCTTCAATGTAACATGGATGTATACACAAGTAGCTCTGAATTACTGTAATTACTGTAAGCTTTTTTTTTTTTGTCTAGGAACTCACATCTCTGGGGAGATAAAGTATGTCATTAAATTAACAGAGCATTAGCACATGCTTAATCTTTTAGAACCTCTTCCATTTGTGATGTTGGAAAACCAGAAGCTTGGTAAGAACATGTGGTTCCTACCTCCTTGATGTGAAATTTCTGCCTTTTCTGTTACCTCCATTTCCCACTCTCTAAAGGGTTCTAAAAGTCTTTGATTTTTCTGAAGGAGCTAGTCAATAATTTCTAATTTATCGGAATTCTCATAGTAAATTAAATTAGCGCAACTTTATGTACTCAACTTGTCGAAGGACTGGGTCTTCGTAACTCTAATGATATGAAGGTTCTGAACAGAGAAAGATGTAGATCTTGTTTGGATTGGTAAAAATCAACACACTAGAACTACATCTAATATTGTAGGAACTACTTTAAATATCTGGCACAGTCAATAGTTTCTCTGACTGGATTTAGTTAATTAGTTGTGTCCCTTGGTCTACTGCTGTGTGTTCCCTGCAGGTACAGCTTTGCGTCTACAGTCAAGGCTTGATTTGTGAGGAATTATTTATTTAGTGTGCTAAACTACCATGATTGCAAGCTGAATTTGATTGGAATTGTTTCTTTTTTTTTTATCCTTTTAAATAATAGTATCTACTCCAGAGTTTTAGAAAAATTAAACCAAACAAATCATAAATGTTCATGTCTATCGTCTGGTTCTGATTACCTACTTTATTTTCTAAATATCACTAGAACTTATTCAGCAAATTAACAAACAGTCCAGAAACATAGTATTGATTGAGATCCATGAGATACATGTTTCCAACTTGCCTGCTATATAACACAGTGGTTTCTGGACATATTAGTGCATGGCAGAGAGTTCTCTGATTTCTCTTGTTAGCACACAGTTGGGAGATGATGTTGCTTAAACCACAGACAAGGCAAAATTCTGAAAGGCAATAGATCCTTTGCTATGCAGCGCTGCCCTGTATTGTCTTTATAGAGTGCTTAAAGGTTCCCTTTAATTAAGATTTCAGTAAAGAAAGTGAGGAAAATAGTGGCTCAAGTATTCTAGGAATATAAATTATAGGCACAAAATTTAAAGTAAATAAAGAGAAGGCAGTTTCTTAACAACTTCTTTTGGCTAAGATGTTCAGAAAAGCCGATGAATTAAAAACCAAACAGTCCTAAATGTTGCGTTTCCTCTTTCAAAAATGACCAGTTATTTTCAGAGTGCAACAACGTACGCTGTTGAAAGAGTTTAGTGCAACAAGTAAAATCTGTCTAAGCAGTGATATCTGACATTCCAGCAATGACAGTTAGTAGAGAATATGATAAGAAATCCATGTCTTGTTCTATGGAATATACCATTGATATGTCAAATTCCTTTAAAGGTATAATACAGATGTCTAAATGTGTTTTTTTTTTTGTTTTCATCTTTTCATTTTCTCCAGTTGAGCACAGCCATGAGAGTATTATATGAGTAATGCATGCTGTGTTACCTTCCCAACCATTCTTGGGGCTCCAGACAGCATCTGCATACTGTCTCTAAGGTATTGGTTAGGACTTGTCATGTTTCTCTGAAGAGAATACGCTGTTACTACTGACATCTGCTCGTGTATTCAATGAATGCATCAGTAGATTTGCAGGAGGTGGAGTAATCAAGTAAGCCGGAGACACGGCTGTCAGGATCCTTCTACAATCTTTTCCCTCTCTTTTCTCTTGAAAGAGCATAAATGTAACTGAACTGTCCCCTCTGGAAGCTTGAGGCTGAAGGCAGATTTACTGTCAAGAAAACTTTTCAAGGTATTTAAATCACAGTTCATCTTTTATTACTGTCTGTCATACTTAGAGGTACAATGGTGGTGCACCTTTCCCTCCTTGTTTCCTTGTATTACTCTTGTAATAAAAGGTTACATGCATAATTAAATTAGTTAAATTCTAATAGTCTACAAATATTTGAAGGATGCTATGGACTTTCTAAACAGTTTTTGAGGTTACTCATTACTTCAATCAATTAATGTTTGTTTAAATGCAAACACAGCTGTTTCATATGTTTGTTTGGTTTTTACTCCTCTCATGAGGGATTCATGAAGTGGGCAAACAAAACACATTGGATTGACAAACATTTATTTCTTCGAAGCCCATTCTCAAATGACAAATATTCTTGCTTTCCAAATTGGCATGGGGGAGGTAGTGGTGGATGGGAAATTGACTTGGGTTTTGATTGGGTTATTTTTTCCTGATGTTGTTGCCTTCTGGTTTGTGACTTACCCTTGAAGCCATAAAATGAATAAAATTGAGCTTCCAGTAACTGCTTTTAAGATGGACCTTGTCTCTGTCAGTGCGACAGCAAAATGCAGACAATACGTTCACAGGGTGCCCTCTGTGCCATATCTGGAATATGTATTTGGCTTTGCAGGCCCTAAGTATAAAAACCCAACAAGTTTCAGTGCTTTTGACTCTCATCTCTGTTTGTGTTGGTGACCATGCAGAAATACCCTTTGCTGTGAGTTTAAATTTGGGCTGAATTTAAGCAGCAGCCACCCTCCCCAACCGCCATTGCACAAGGCAGGCTTCATGTAGTCAAAGAAGTAATAATAACCTTTTTCCCTGGAAAAAAATGTGGACCAACATATTTGTCTGTGCCTTTCAACCCCTCTGATCTGAAAAATGTACAATGTAGCCCTATTTCATTATTGCTTTACAGAAAATAGCACCAGAAATAATCACTTCTTTTGAATCTCTCTCAATAGCACCTTCATACAGAGCACTTCAGCATTTCCCAATTTTTCAAGTTTTTACAAAGATTTCAAATATCCTAGTTTTTTTTCCTTTAGATACATACTTCCTTCATTTTATGCTAATTATTTTTTTTTTTTTTATGAACATAAACCACCTAACCTTTTGGCTAATTTGAGCAAGTAGTAAATACAGGATTATCAAACTTGCACAGTGGGTTGGTTCACATTTCTTTCTTTGCAGTGTGATCTCATTAATGAATAGTCAAACTGAATTTAGAAAAGGGACACGGGATTAAAAAAAGCTGCTTTGTACCGCTCGGGTTCTACTTAAAAATAATTCATGTTGACTGGATCTAATAAAAAGATATACCTTTTAATTTTTCATTTTAAATGGAATGTTTGCTATGAAATTCTTTATTAATCTGATTTCTTGAGAAATAACAACACCTAAAGATTCTGAGATAATTTCTGTGGAACCCTGCTGATTTCTTTCTTACTAAATTCTATAGATCTCAGCCTACAGCTATTATGAAACTTTAAAAAACTGACAATTAAAGCGATTATTTCAGCAAAATGTTAAGAAAATTAACCTAATCCTTTTTGTTAAGTAGACAGACGTTTTTCCCTATATAGAAAAAAATACCAAATGACTCAGATGTAGTTTTTGTTATTCTGTTCATATTTTAAAATTTAATTGGATCAGAGCCAGGTTTGTGTTAGTCTGGATGTGGTTTCTTATTAACTCTAGAATCTTTTTTAAAAAGATATCTAAAACAACTGTATGGTGTAGATTCCTTAATGAAAGTAGCCTGCCTAAACGGCTCAAATCTGTTCTCTTGTTAATGATTATTTAGCACAATAAAGGGAGCACAATGGCTTGTTCCACATTTCATAACGGGCATCCAGCACCAAGCAGCCGTGAATGCTTCACATCTATAGCATTTCCTCTGATCAGCCAGTACCTGTGAATGGGAAAAGCCTGTGTGCTTTGCAGATAACACAAGTTCACAGAATATCAGGGATTGGAAGGGACCTTGAAAGATCATCTAGTCCAATCCTGCTGCTGCAGCAGGAACACCTAGATCAGGTCGCACAGGAATGCGTCCAGGTGGGTTTTGAATATCCATCACCCTCGCCGTGAAGAAGTTTTTTCTCATATTTAAGTGGAACCTCCTCTGTTCCAGCTTGCATCCATTGCCTCTTCTCCTATCATTGGCCATTGTTGTTTTAATCATCCTAATAGCTTGCTCCAAATTCACAGAACTTAGAGCATTACACAGATAAAAATTTTCCTTAAAAAGAAAAACAGAGTCACTGTTGCCCAGTCAAAACTAATTTGTTATATAGCGTTGATTTCTATCGCGTGATCTGCTGTGTAGTACTTGTAAAGATTTTTGAGTCATCTCCAGTTGAACATCTTTATACTAATCTGAATTACTGTAATAAAATGATTACAAAATTTTTAGTAACTTTTTGAGTCCCTTTGACACAGCTGCAGGAAGCCTCCTTTCTGTTTCTCCTAATTATTCTTACTTAGAAACTATGATGTAGACTGAATTGGTTAGATTTCTTTTTGTGGGGTGTATTTTAAATTCCGTAGGTCAGCAGGGCCTTGGTGTCAGATTCTGGTCCATGTGCATTAGTACATGATCCCTTTCCATCGCTTGGTACTGCAGGTGGCCGCCCTCGTGAGTAGAGGGGAAAGACAGAGCAGCTGCCTCTCTGACTGGGCATGACCGACTAGAAGAGAGTTACACAAAAGGAGAGAATTGATTTCTAGGTTGGTTCCGTTAGAAAAATTAAACTTCTTGCAGTTTCTCTGTGTGCGTCTCCTTCTCCTCCCTCTCCTCCCCTCCCCTCCCTTTCCAAATAACTTTTGAACCCTTCGATCAGTTTTAACCCTGTTGGATGAGAGGTTACACTACGGAAAGTTAATTGAGATGAGCGGTTGGTAAGAGGAGAGAGTTGCCATGTGTGTCCCGCTGAAGAGGAATCTTGTGGTTTGGCACCAGAGAATTCATCCAGGTAGATGAAAAGAAGCCATTGGAGATCAAGCGAAACGCAAAGCCACAGAATTATGGGAAGGCAAGCAACACTGTGCTGTGCATAGAACCTTTTGCTTTTGTTTTGTTTTCCCCTAAAGTTTTAAGGCATATTTCTCTTTTTTTTTTTTTTTTTCAATTCCCCTTTGCTGTTCTTTCTCTTGCTGACACTGCTCTTGCAATCGGAGCAGGTACCTGTGAGTCTCTGCAGATTCATTCTTTCTTGGGTAGCTAAGCATGCTTAAAATACATTTCTCTGGATGTACGGTTTCTGCATGACACGTTACACAGTTGTATTTAGTCTGAAAAACTGCTTGAGAGCTTGTGAATATTTATATATTGCAAATATGCAGCTCTCTATTTTTTTAATGCCTGTATTTGAACTGATACTGATCTTTAAGTTGAGGTCTCAGGTACGGTTGTGTTATCTATATATATAAGTTTACGTATATATGTATATAGTATGTATGTTTGCAGCATTGCTACAGGATTGTTTTGCTACAACTATGTAAGTGGCTTGATTTATTACTGCGCTGAGAAGGGCAGCGGGAAACCTCCACTATTTGTATATCCCAGCCCATCTTTAATTGTTTTGTAAGTAGTTCTACTTACAATTCAAAGTCAAAATGTTTTTGGAACATTTTTTGCTGGTTAACAGCAAAACTGTTATTGCTTCCAGGTGATTTGCACTGATGTGCATTCAGGGTGGTTTTCTGGCTTCATCTAAACCAGATGATTTAAAAGTGGTTTCTTATTTTGCAAGTGATGTGAATTTTTCTTTCCATTTAATCCTTGAGATCAGTTAGTGGGTTTCACATAGAAAAGGAAAGATAAACTGTCACGGTATCCCAAGTCTACTTGGAGAATATGCAGTCCAGAAATAACATACTGCACCGACTGATGGAACAAGCAGTATGAAAATTTTCCTTTCCTAACGTATGTGATAGTTCTCAGAAATCCCGCTTGCATTTGCACTATGCCAACTGAAAAAGGGCTCTTTTCAGTGTGGGATATTTCAGGATTTAAATAGCCTCTTTGTACTAAGAACATATGCACTCCTTTTCACTTTTGTTCGTATTTTAAGCTTTTTTCTACTATGATTTTGAAGTGGCATGGGAAATCTGCAGCCACTGTTGGTCCACAGGAAAACTAAGGAGACTCAAGTGATGCCACCTGGGACTTGTGCCTCATTCTTTTTACAGTCTTGGTCCCAACAGAGTGTCTGTTCCCGCCTGGTGGCAGTGCATACAGCACAAGGTGACAAACCCACTCCCATTCTTTGTCTTTGATTTTCTGGTTTTTTAGTTGTCTTTCCTACTGAAAGTCACCTTTAACATAATTTTAATTAATCCCTTGAGTTTTTTGCTACATTAAGCTTAATTTGCAAAGTGGAAAAGTAAGAGGACTGTGAAAGCTCTCTCTGCTTTCCCTGTAGTTCTTCCTTAGAAGAGCGAGGACTGAAAACAAGAGAGGAGCAGGGCACGGGGAAGCTCAAAGCACAGAGGAAACTTAACCTGAAGAAAACCTTTAATTGCAGAAGCGTGTGACTTTGTTGGTGAAAATTGCATATTGCCTTTGAGTAACAAACTTCACAAGAGTGCAAAGTTATTTCTTCTTTATTATTCATAAAGTAGGCTAAAAATTAAAGAGATGACATCTCAGATAATGTTGGGGAGTTTGTTTGTTTGTTGGCTTGTTTTGTCAGCTTGAGGAAGAAATGAAAACTCCTTTGGTCACAAGGAAATAAAATAGCCAAGATCGCTGAAGCTTTGATCACTGTCTCAAGTCTAAAAATATAACAAACTAAGTAGCACTGCAAACAAACATAAGTTGAGGCATCAAGAACAGAAACTGGTAACAAACTTCATGCCTGAGATAATTTAAATTCTGTGCTGTTTTAAACTAAGAATGGTGTCAGAAAGCCATTTTGAAAAATGGGCAAAGAAAAAAATCTTGCTTTTTTGAGTCGTACCTTCTATCTCAAAACCTATTCTTTTGTTCCTACTCTCATGAAGAACTTAGAGGAGTTTATGGCTGCAGTGTCTGCTCTTGAAAGATAAGTCTAATTCTTGGCAACACAGCTGTGTCTGTGAAGGTCAACAGAGGACGAAGGTCATGGCTCCAGTAATGATACTTCATTACGTTAAAAAACTAGTAATTCTTTAACTGATTTCATTTTAAAAGCTAAGAAAAGATTCCCCCTCAACAGTTCAGTGCTGTGCTAGTATCAACCTAACAGCATTTTAAAGCAGGCCATTAGTTTTAGGAGAGGAGTAAGACAGTATAAGGGGAAATGGGGAGCTGCTGCATCAGAGCAGAGGTGTCTCGTGTATCACATCAAACACACACCTCTCAGGAATGCTCTAGGTGAGGTTGAGGCTCCCATAGCACACAGGCCAGGCTCTGTGAGAAAAGAGTGGGATTTTGGGTGTGTAGCATTAAAACCTCATCTCCTGAGCATGCAAAAACCTCTTGAAGAAAAGTTCTTCCTTGTTCTTGGTGGGACTTGGCTGTAGTTCTGCAAACACCTTAAACTATTTATTTATGTATTATCTGGTTTTGCTGTACGCCTCTGCCCCCCCAGCACAGCTCTGCACAAAGGCACTGACAGCTTGTGTTGGCACAGGTGATGCAGAAGCGAGCAGCAGGCAGCAGCTGGCGGGTGAGAACGCCACTTTCCGTGGTGGTTGCTTATGTGTCCAAAGCATTTGAGAAACCTGCACCCTTAGAAACTGCTGATACGCACGTTCCCAGAGCTGTGTGGTAACCCTGCCTTACAGCCACGTTATGTTATTTACCTAAAAGGCTTCGTTAGCTGTATTAGGAATAATATTAAGGCATTCTTTATAAGTAACTTGGACTACATTCACTTCCAAACCAAACATACCACTCAGAACACTGTTTATAGCAGTATTTTAAGCTTTGGTATTTTATGGTGTTGTTGGTTATATGGCTTTGGACTATAAAGTCAAAAAGTGCTTTGTTAATGATTTCTGAAGACTCAGGATTTCAGGCTGAGTTGCTTTACAGTAACACAAGTTTCATTCATGATTTCTGGTAATGATTTCTCCTTGTGAAGATACACTCTGTTGTGAACAAGTTCTCCTCTTTACGTGCTAAATTAATCAAGTAGTTAAAATCCTGAGCTGTTCAGAGTATTATTTAAATGTCTTTTGCAACCTTAGAGGTGAGCGACCTTGCTGCCCTGGCTAAATTCCAGTTTACATAATTATAATCTACTACTTAACCCCCTGAAGAAATGCTGTGCAGAGGCCACAACGAATGCCTGCAGCGTTCAACCCAAACTGGGGTATCCTCGGAGAACGCTGCCCTGCAGAGATGCTGCAGCTGAAGCAGTGTTGGCTGTGTAACGCTGTGCTGTTAATAGAGGGATTAATTACTGGCCTTTGCTTCTGCCATCACCAAAAAAAGACCATGGCAGGTACTAAGGGTAATCAACAAGGACTAGAAGCCAGGACAGAGAAAGAACAGGCTTTAGGGCTATCCAGAAACATGTATCAGTATGAAATGACCCTGACAACATGTTCCTTTGGAATGATAATAACTTGGTCACAACAATATTTGACCTGTAAACAATCAGCCCAGAGAAGGTCTGGAGGATAATTCTGATGCTTCTAAGGTCCTAGAGAAAAGCAAAAATTAAAGGGTTAAAGGAGGTAATTTTTTTTGTTTAAAGGAACGAGAACAGCATGCTTTCATTTGTTTTTAAAGATTTTTATCAAAGAACTTTACAACAAAAGTGGAAGAATAGAACAAAAATTTTGCAGGAAAGAAGGACTAATTATATTAGGAAAAACTGACTGTCAGGATGGTAAGCACTGAACAGATTTCACAGATCATAGCATAACTGTTATCAGAGGTTTACAAAAACTAGACAAATATCTGTCAGGAATAAGTATACTTCAGTTACTCTGCTCCAGGGTAGGAGGATGGACTAGAAGGTCTGTTGAAGCCACTTGAGTTAAATTTCGAGTTGTTGTTGTTGTTTTCCTCTGTCCTATTCTCTGCCGACTCTAATTGTGGCTGTTACTGCAGGCTTGAAAGGGCTCATGGCACACTGGGCTTTGGCAGCTCGGGGTGTCTGAAAGAGGTTCCCCCGAGGTCAGACAGCCAAATGACCGTTAGGCAGCAATACACGGGAAATACAAAAATCCAAAGCACCCTGCACAATTTGTAGTTCTTATTTTATCCCCTATTCTTGAACAACTGAAAAAATATGGCTGCCATTGGCTAGTAATACCAGCCTTTCATGTAGCTTTCTTGCCAAGTCCTTGTTCCTTGTTTTGGAACTGCTGTTTACTAGAAACCAGTTTAGGGCCATGAAATACCAGTGCACAGCAGTGATTTTTCAGTCTCTGTGGAACTAAGCTTGGCTGGAAACAATGAGTTAAAATTACCGGTCACCTGTCCTCTGCATTTAGAGCAATGTCACAGGGAAGCAGCATCTCAGTCAAATCCTTCTGCCATGATGTACTTCATAAGGCCTTGCCTATCTATTTATTTTTTATAACTCTTTCCATAGCTGCTGAAGTTTCAGGTCCTCGTGTTTATCTGACCACTTGCCTGAGTGGAAAATTGGGGAAGTGAGCAATCCACCTTCCAGGCTGCTGCCTCCCTTGTGTGGTCTGTCCTTCAGCCTAAATAAAACTGTGATTGCAGCTGTGATGTATGAGGCACCCATAGTTACTGGACACTCACCTCTACACGTTGCAGAAGTATTTCATTACCTGTTATATTTATCATGAATCTGGAATCATGAAATCCAGTCTTCATCTCTATGGTCTTTTGTGTCTAATATTTCTGATAAAGAATAATAAAATCCTTATAAAGTACCCTTTACAAGGAAATACCAGAAGCCAAAAATTCAAACTAAGATTTGACCTGGGGTATTACAGTAAATACGGAGAACTTTCATGGCCACTAAGATGCACAAGGTTAAAAAAAAATAATAAATTGAGGAACAACAGAAAAAACTGTTCTAAAAATAAAGCATTCCAAAGCAGGCAGAGAGATGAGTGAGGAGTAGGCAGGGAGAGGAGTAGCAGGCAGCCCTCTCTCTGAATTCTTCATTGGTGTAATTGCAGTATCTTTCAGAAGACTTGGTCAGAATGTACCTACCAAATGAACCTCTAACCAGAAATGTATTTCCTGCTTGAGCAGAAAAACACATACACACAGAGCTACAAAGAAAGAGCAGACTCTGTTAATCTAGTGTGCAAAGCAAATTTAGTAAAGACAAGGTTAGAAAACATAACTCTTAACAACTCAAGCTTTTCTCAATGGAGATGGCAAACACACTGCTCTACTGCCCAAACACGAACTAAATCGCATTTTCAGATGCCGAATTGTACATAAATTGCCCATAAGTTGCCTCTCTTCATACCTGATTATTGTCCAGTAAAGCACTGCTCTTTCACAAGAACATGTGAAATTTAAAAAACGCCACACTACCAGATACTGAGATTTCCTTCTTACATTTAAAGCCGCGCTTAAGTGTTGCTGACATGGTAAGAAAATAGCAGGCTTTGATGCAGCCAGCATTTTTGGTAAAAACATGCAGGTAGATCTCCCTACTCAACTTGCACTTGTTTTTCCAGAGCTGAAGGCTGATGTTTTTCCAAGAAAAAAGACAAAAACCCTTTAGTGTGTCTTTCCTAGTATAGCACTTTTTTTTTTTTCCTTCCTTGGGGTTTGGGGGGGTGGCAGGGGAATGTTTCAGGGGAATGTTTGTTTCAGGGGAATGTTTACTCTTTTTTTTTTTTCCTGTACAATTTTGTAAAACCTCATTTGTCGGCTACAGTCTTAGAGTCTTAGCACATTTTCCCTAATTGCTGTGTTGAAACTTTTCAGTTAGGGAAAAAAATCCATTGGAAAAAGCTCTATCAGTTCTAGACCTGTAGATAAGAGGGATGGAAATAAAAATTGCATAGTATTTGGGGAGCAGTGATTTTCCTTTTCAGTTACGTATACCAGAAAGTTACCTAAGAAAACGTTATAAAAAGGGAGAAAAACACAAAAGCAGAAAACTGGCTGTAGTTATGACAGTGTAATTGTGTTTTCCTCCTCTTTTCTCTTTATGTTTGAGAGATGAAAATTAAAAAAAAAAAAAACCCAAACAAAACAACATGAACTTTCAGGCAAACATATTCTTTTAAAAATTTTGAAATATATTATTTTTCTCTCATACCATGAGAGAAATACATATGAAAAACAAACCAAAATGCCTAAAATATGAAAAAACTTTCTTATAGTTCTATTAAGTATCTATAATAGAAGATTTTGTCCCTCACACTCATAAGCAATAAACAGTCTAATGATCTCCAGTATTATAACTTTACTGTATGAGGGTCTGCATAAGCCTTTTGCTGCCAAATAACTAAGTTAACCCCAGCCAGTTTAGTCTGAAACTGTAATAAATTATGTATTTTCATATTTAGGTCTGATTAGAAAGAAATATAAAGAGTATGTAATGTGCTAACGTTGGACAGGTCACTCTTAAATCACGTGAAACAGATTCTAAGAAAGGCTCTTTATGCAAAGCAAAGTCTACTGAAGTGTGTTTATATTCCCCATGTTCACATCTTTACACCCGTATGATTGTAAATTTGTAGAACTAAAGGAAGTGCACTAGTTTTCCCACTTGTCTGTAACAATGAGCTTTTAGGGACCTGTGCAATTTTCATCAGTTTACCTTCATACTGGAACACCACAGGAGACTGGAATCACTTTTAGGGCTTGAAATTTACTACTTCAAACTATACACTCTAGTATGTATAGTTGAGTGATTGATAGAAAGTATAGGTGATGCAGGAGATGCCTACTAAGCTGGCTGTCAGGAAAAGGGGCATCTCCTTCTCCTTGGAAAGGATTCCTTGTAGTCTGTTACATGTAAGTACCCTACGCCTAAGAATCTCCATGCTCTATGGAAAGCAGCAACCGTGCTAAGTATCTGTATTCTTGAATCAGGCGTACTAATTGTTGTCTGTCTCAACAGCCGGACAGGGACTGTCGAGGAGGAGACTTGTTACTTACCTCTGAACAGCACCACTAAGAACTATCCCGATTTCCCCTACCAGATCTTGAATGAAGGAGTCATTCACGGAAGCCGTTTGCTCCTGTTGCTTTGGCATCGCTACATCGGTAGTTCAAACCTCAGCGGGGGAGACTTTCGGCGGCTTTGCCGTCATTTTGCTAACAGGTCACAAGTCAGATAATGAACTCAGCTGTGCTATCAGCATCTTAAATACACTTGCAAGGGGGAAGAAAAACCCCACAGGTTAAATGTTTTCTAAGGTCACAGAGAATCAGTACTAAACTATTGTAGCAGAGACAGCTTTTCAAACTGTAATCCCTCCCTCCAGTTTTCCTTTTCTTTTGGCAACAGAGGCTGCTAAAATTTATGGCCAAAGGACTTGAGAGATGTTTTTTTAAGAGTATTTAATCTACAAAGCTTCAGCTAACAGTATAAAACCCACACGATATCTGTTCAGAAAACTGATATCCAACTGTAGTCCATTTTTCTTATTTTTCGTAGCTCTTTTTCCTGGGATTTAGACAGTTTACATGTCACCTCTCCTAATGACTCCACACGACTTGCATCCTCTTGTTCCATTTCAATAACATCTCCTTCCTCATCTGAATCATCCTCTGTTTTTTCACTTTCCATTTCCACTTCATCGGCAACTTCTTCAGCACTGTAAGAGGAAGGTGATTGGAAACAACCCAATTAATGAAATTAATGAGTACTTTCACATACTACAGTATCACACGCTATAGTAGGAGAGGTAAATTATCATGCAAATAACTAGGTAAACATTAGATTTTATTTATTTTTTAATCTTAGGCTACTTAAAAACCACTATGCTTCTCTTGCCATCTCAATTACAAGCCATTTGCCAAATAGCTGTCCTCTGTTTTAAGAAAACTTAAAATATTTTTCTGGCTCTAAATATAATACATGATGCCAGAACAGGAAGTTCATCACTATGTAAAATTTTTAATCTCAAACTCCTGCAGGATTAGAAATGTTGCATACATGGGTAGATGAGACAGCATTCAAGGCAGCTGTTCTCTTTCAGGTCTGAAAAAGGTCACTTGGTCTTAAAAATTGCTACAATACTCTAGTGTGTTACCTAGTAAAGAAAAAAAGGTTTGTTTTGGTTTTTGTTTTAAACATAGGGAGGTACTTAAAGTGGCTGCTCCCTTCTGCCTTCAAGAGTTAGACTTGTGAAGTAGCAAGCACACTTCTAAAGAATTATATACAAGTTAGCTACTGTGGTAATTAATAGTAAGAATTCAAGTGTCTGCTGTATAAATATTTTGGATCTCATTAGAAATGACCTACATGGCAGAACGGTACTCGGCTCTTAAAAAGTCATCTCTTCTAATACAAGCTACTTATCACTCACAAGATGCAAATGGTGAAATGTGTGTATTAGAGTAATATTGTACTGCCAAGGAAAAGAAAATGATTAACATTAAAAAGAAAATTAATCTATGCAGTCATATATTCTTGCCATTCTTCAAGAGCCCAGCCCTTACACGTAACTTTAAATGCACAGCCATATTAATTACCAGTGTCAAAGCACAAGCTCTACACGGGCAAATATTCATACAGGCCGCTGAACTCCCAAATCCTTCAGTACTGAAACTACAGGCGAGTTTCTATATATTCCTTGTATCACATTTTTGCCAGTGTTTTGCTGATGTGGCAAAAAGACTTTTACTTGTGTTACCCAGTAAGAAAGCCAGCTATACTGGCCAATGCAACGCAGCAGAACTGATTCCACTGCTGTGCTGGCAGAGTACAACGCACACCCAAAACCTACTCAAACCGGTGGGTTTTTTTCCAGGTAAACAAACCCCTGGCAGCGGAAACCAACCTCTCTTTGCAAATGCCAAATGGCAGTAGACTCCTCTCTGGCTTGGCAGAGTTTCATTAAACACTTTAAAGGGCAGACTGCACAAAAAACTCAAGCATTTCCCCGGCTTCGGTGCACGTGTCAAAATATTAACAAGAGACTCGAGTGTCATAACCCCTGTGCCTGCACTCATTTTCTCAGGGCACACATCAGTCTCAGAGGAGCAAGCTACAGGACATTTTAAGTACCTACCAAACGACTGTATTACAATGAGTTAATCCCAGCTAACTGTGTTCACAGCATATACTCACATTTTGTAGCTTAATTAGGAAAGAAATTTGATTTCTAAACAAACTGTTAAGATTAAACTTAAGGACTAACTTCTTGGTGTACCTCGAAACAAAACTCAAGAATGATGCAGAAGTCATCATAATATCAAGTAAAGTTGAGAATCTAACATTTATCCCAAAATACTACTAAAACCATTAAATCCTTGCAGTAAAGTTAAATTCATAAAGAACTTTTGATGACCAAAGGCAACAGTTTGCATAGGAGCACATTATGCCTGAACCCAGCAAAACTGAAGGCTATAAAAGGGCCAATGGCCTCAACAGCAAGTCCAACACCTGAGTTGCTTTAAAAAAACATCTTGCCACAATAAAATGTTCTATGAACTTATGTCAATAGAAGAATGAAGAGTGTTGGAAAACCGCTTGGATGCTTTAAACAAAGATGTACGGAATTTAAACTAATTTCACTAACTTAGGGGAGTGCTTCCATTTTTCTTACCTTTTGTTCTCTTTGGAGATGAGCAACGAATCAATAAATACAGGACAAAGGAAGGAAGCAGACGGCAAAACGTGTGCTGGAGTGTGCAAAAGCTGAAAAGATAAACCAGAAGTTCTATGAAAACTTTTGTTTGTCACGATTTTGCTGCCACACTTACTGTAATTACTCCTACCTCTTTGACAGCAGGTGAATCTTGCTCACGCTTATTACGAACAAGTATTTTCCCAGGGTCTGTGTTCTCTTGTGATCGCTGACGTCTGTGCTTTCCCAAGAGCAAACTAAATGGGGTCACAGGAAGACTTTCTTCTACTGCCAGCTTGAAAAAAGGCAAAAGTTTTCAGCAGAATTTTAGTGTCACAAATCTAAGTCTTCTCTCATTTTGAGTTACCAAAATTCAGGATCAAACTATGATGATTGTACCTGTTTGCTTGACGGTGTAAGCCTTTCTTGTAGAGACTTCATGCTAAGTGTCATTAGCTCCTAAAATACAGAATGATGTAATAGAGTTAAAGTTATGTGAAACCGCTTTCTGTAGTTCCATACCTTGCCTACGGAAGCTTCCAGCTGGCCCAGAAGCTTCTATCAGTCAAGCAGAAGTGGAAGAAGCAAACACATCTCTTCCTATTTCTTTTATAAATAAACTGAAAAGGAGGAATGGACCTAAGAGGCTCTGTATAGATTTTTTTAGGAAAAGAAACAAAGAACCACCCCCCCACAATTTACAGAGAAAACTGAGTGTCATATGAAACATTTTGATAATCAGCAATGACACAACTTTTGGGTGGTTATTTCAGTTAAACAGCATAGACAATATTCTCACATTGTCTTATTTCTTGTATGAATGAGGCAGTAGAAAACCAGCAAATTATCAGTTTTGAACTTAAGCCATTTTGGCAGTTAGAAAGCTTTTAATAAAGAACAAAGCATGGCTTATACTACTTTGAAATCCCAAAAAGAAACTCTTACACTCAACAGCACAACTCTGAGCTTGCACCAATCCATGTTCAGGAAAATACTTTTTCCCCAGAAACCACCTGCAAATTGCTGTTTCTTACTTGCGTATCCGTAAGGAAAAATAGTTGGGATCTTCTTAGCCAAAGGTATTTTTCTGAGCCAACTGTTTCAGGTTCGTCTCTTGGAACGAAGGCAGCAAGCTGGATCTTTTCTCTGCAAAGGTTTCTCTGGATATAGATTGGCCGTGGCTCATTTGGTTTAAACACAAACACTGCAAAACCAAGAATGTCTTTGCTTGAAATTCTTACCTTCCTGGACAGCGTCAAAGCTCTGTGTATCATAACCAGTAAAAGCTGGACAGGATTGCCTGAAAGCTCTAGTTTGCAGGAATTACACTTGGATAGCCTTACTGGTAATAGAAGGTACCTTTCACAGCATTCAAATACAGAGAACATACTTGGAAATTCACTTTTCTGTAGAACAGTAGCTCTATGAAGAGTAATCGTAATTTATAGTCAAAGTTCTAAAACACAGCTGTACAGTTCCACCACAGTTTTGCTTTTACAAAAGAGGGTCAAGAACATTCAAGACCCTCACCCGGAGAAAACGGTTAATCCTGTGCTGTATCCTCTACTGGTAACTAACTGCTGGAAGAAAAGATGGGGAGCCAACACGCTTTACTTGACTGCTGCAGTCAGACATGGCTCAGTTTTCCACAGGTGCAAACACAGCCTCAAGTCCATCCTCTGGCTTTCATGGGGCTGAATTCCAAGAAAACCTTTTCTAGAAATTACACTTTCACAGTTTTAAATTCCAATGACTATTACTTGTCAAAGAAGCCTTTGTACTTACAACTGGACTCTTTTGAGAGCCACGAGACAGCAGCAATATGTTCTGAAAGGGGATCAGGTTGCAGAACTATGACATTGAGGTGGGCACTCCATTCCACTGAAAAGCAAACACAGCAAGAGCCAGACATGAAAAGAAGGCATTCAGTTCTATCCCACTACTTGGCCAAACAAAAGGTTACATGGGAAAGAGATGCAGGGCCTTAACCTCTAGAAGACGCAAACCACTTCATGAATTCCCAGATGAATAAAAATACACAAACATTATCAACTTCTACAAGTGCAGGAAATACTGCTATTGCGTTATCAATCATCTGACTCAGAATTCACTATGCACAGGCACACAAAGCACATGCACGCTGGACAGGATACTACATTGACTGAAGTATGAAAATGGTTACATTTCCACAGGACATTTTGTGGTGGATCAACTCAGGATCAAACTAGTATTATTTCAGGTTTCAGAGTAAATTCAATGTTAAATGTTACCACATGAGCATAGATTTAATCTGATCTTACATGCACAACTGAGCAGGTTCCAGCAACACAGAAAGCCGTGATCAGTGGCACCAATAAGGTACTTGGAACATGTTAGTCTCCCAAAGCAGATGTTCCTACAGAAGTAAAAAGTCAAAAGAAGTTAATGACTTTCAGATTTCATCTTTGATTCCCTCTGTAGTAATGATTCATATGTCACAAAAACATTCAGTTAAGATTTACTTCTTATATTTAAATCAGGGTAAGTTTGCTTTTTCCTTTCACCTCTAGTAGCATGAAGCTTCACACACAACCACCAACTACTTAGGTCTGGGAGATTTAAAGGAAACATAGATCTATAAGGATTACATGTTTCTACAACATTCTCATTTCAAGGAGTGATTTTTAGGGTCTTAAATAAGTTACAAACCCGTAAATTTCACATTGGGACTAGAAAATAAACCCCATATTTTAAAAATTCCTCTAAATTGCTCTAAGCACTAGAAAGAGAGGAGTAATAAAAAAAGTTATTCTTATAGGCTGCTACAGTTGAAGAAAGTGTGTGATTTGTTTTCACCTATTTTAATATCTGATTGTCTTGTTTGAGAATAACAGAACACCCTTTCGATTTGGAACGCTATACAGTGTTTCCAAAAAAGCTAAGGAGGGACAGAATGTCTTTACTAAAACATAGCCCTTTGAAGTTATGCAGTTAGTACAGTCATTTAATATAGTCCTACAGTAATTTCTTTCCCTTTAACATAGCATACAGCAAAGGCTAGAAAAGAAGTAACTGGCCTGGGAAAAGCTTGCCACTGTATCAAGCTGTCAAGAGAGGTTTTCCCTACAGATACAGTGAAGATGTGGCTGACATGCCCCCCCCTGATTTTCCTGCAGACCAGTTTTAGAACAATGTTTTGCAATTTCTAATCTTAGAGGACCAGTACAAACAAAACTGACTTGATCACACAAAAGCAAAGCTTACAAACAAACACAGAAAAACGTGGACACAAGAAATCTCTGTATCTTTCTAGGATTCTTTATGACTTTAAAACATTGTGACCACACAACGTTTTGCTTTCCATATTAGGTGTTTTCTAGAAGCAGGTCCATGAAATACCTTTAACATTACTACAGTAATGACTTTGAGAAGCAGGTTTGAGAAGCAGTTAGAAAAACATTACCACTGAGAGAATGCTAGAGTAGGTTTGTAGCATTTTCCTGCTTCAGCAATTCTTCAGATATGGGATCTGGCTCGTAAAGATTTAGTAGGTGAACCAGCAAGGTCACCTGTTGCCCTATTTTTCCCAAGATTATCATAAGAAAAACAATATTCTGCCTGGATCAGAAACTGCTATACATATTTGCACAGTCTGATTTTTTTGTGTGTACCATTGACCTATGTCGTTCCTCATTATCCTTACACAACAGAATGGTATCTAGACCTTCAGGATGTCTTTTATCATGACAGGACACAATGGAGCATGCTGGGATAGTCTGCCAGGCAAATACGGATTTTCTAACAGGTTAGGAAGAATCAATATACATATTTTATAATACAGATCATAAGGTCATATGCCTTTATGGTTTATGGATATAATTTCTATTTGTATACACGAATAAAGCACAAACTACTTATATTTATACTTTTAGCAGTACTTTGATTCATCTCAAGATTAATGAGGAAAAAGAAAAGGGCTATTAACACACTACTGTGTGCCCAAACATACATAGTTGAGTACGGGAGGTACAAGAATCATAAGCAAATGAGAAGATGAAACCACAAAGCTTGATCTTACATTTAACCATACATTACCAGCCACATAAATGCCATTTTAGTTAAAAGACACAGAGTTTTTTCTATACATGAATGTCAGACTCTTAATTTCAATATTTATATCAACACATACAAGATCTTGGACTACTATGAATTGATTCTTTCTGTTCTTTATTTGAAAGTTCAAGTAAGACAAAAGAAGTGAGAGGAAAGACATACCTTATTTTTCCAGGTGGATGGCAAAACGTACACTTGAGATCCCAAGTAACTGAATCCCAAACAGTGACAGTTTCTTCAAAGCTAACAGCAAGCAAAGAGCCATCTTCTGAGAAGCAGCAGTTAGTGGCTTGGTAGTTGTGGTAGCTGCCTACAAAGTCACAGCTCCAGCTCACACTTTGCTGCGCTGCATTGAATAAACAAGCTTAGTTAATTCAAGTCTGTACATGAAGAAAGAAGAAATCAAGAGCTTCCAAAGAGGCTCAAGAGCAAGTCAGTTTTGTTTCAGAAGGTTTACCATGAGTTTTTTTGGACTCAAATGCCATCTAGTAGGTTTTCCACTGTCCTCAGTTTTGCATTTGAACAGTGAATCCTGACATTAACATGGCACAACATTTATGTTTACTTTGCTACATTAACTGTGCTCTCAACTAGGCAGATGTTAGATAAAACAAAAAGGATGTCGAAGTAGATTCAACATTTAGTGTTCTGAAACATATTGTTCTTCTCAGACTGCAGCAAGAATGTGAGCGTTACTAAAATTTGAACACGGGTTACATTTGAGTCCAAAGCTCATGGTTCATTGACATAAAAGTTTGAGGATCACAGAGAGAGCCATCAGCATGCTTCCTGGTGTTGGTTAATCTGCCAGTGCATTCAGTTGGGATACCTTTCCAATTTTTCATAATTACCATAAGATAAACAGAAGCAAAGTCACATACTTACCATATAACATACATTTCCTGGTATAAAGACAGTCATATAGCACACTTTTGACACATAGGAGTAGAATGAGGAAAGGAAAGGAAAGAAAAGAAGTTCACCCCATGCTAAGATATCCTTTACATAATGGCTACAAGTTGATGATTAAAAGAACTGCCTGTAAAAAACAAGCCAGAAACAATTAGCTACTTTAAACTGATGGCACCATCTAGAGGCACAGTGAGAGATCTGCTGCAAATAAAACCATGCCAGAGTGCGTTCTACAGGTGAACAGACTAGTTTATTACTCTTTGCTGCACAGAAGCTTGCAGCATGCTGAATCTTTTACCCTACCTTGTCCCTGCGGGGCACATACACCACAGAAGCCAGCAGTGATTTGTACTTTTACACAGCCATGAAACAGAAGTCTGTATCGTCACTTAAAAAACCATCCAAACAAAAGAATATACACAAAAATTCCCTGATGAGGCCAGTTAGCTTATACAAAACCATCTTGCCGAAGGAAACAGACACCATTAGGTTTCACTGCCAGCTCACACTGCACTCAAGATCAAAGTAATCTGCTCATTAAGTTAAGATATAATCTAGGCCTAGAATCATTTACTGTCAAAAAAGAAAAAGAAACCCCCCTTTCAGAAACCATTGAGGGAGTTGCTATCAAGTAAGTATATGAATAAATCCTAGTAAACAAATACAAGGGTAGGTTTAGGCTGAACATTGTGAAAGAATTTTTCACAGAAAGAGTGGTCAGCCACTGGAATAGGCTGCCCAGGGAGATGGTTGAGTCCCCATCCCTGAGTGTGTTTAAGAGTGGTTTAGATGTGGTGCTGGGGAATGTGGTGTAGGGGAGGACTTTGTAGAGTGAGGCAGATGGTTGGACTTGATGATCCCAAGGGTCTCTTCCAACCTGAATGATTCTATGATTCTAAGCTTTAATTTTTCTTCTCTTTAGCAGCCACTGTTCAGGAGTAAACAGCTTGAAAAGAGAAAGGAAATTTGGCAAAGTAAGTTTGTCAAATGGAAACTGAGGTAGTTCAAGAGCACTCCAGAACATGCTCTCACCTGCCCGTGAAAACACAAACATGTTTTAAACTGCAAGCAGTTCAAGCAAGACTGCCACCACATCTATTTGGGAACATGAAAAAATAAAGACACCCAAGTAGCAAGAAAGTTCCAGCTCATTTAAATGTGTGTTATAAGGCACTCTTAATTAAAAGGATTAACATTTAAGTAAATGATATTTAAGTGAAAGGAAATTAAGATGCAGAAATCTTTTGTATTTCACATCTAAAGACATACAGAGTGATTCACATCCCTCAGAAGTTTGATTGAAACAAGTGAACATCAGCATGCATTTTGAGAGGTGAAATTTGGCTATTTAACTATCTTGGAAGTGGATCCTAAATATCCATTCCAGGACATTCATATAACTAACAGGAAGCAAGGATGTTCAAAAAACCATCTCTGAAGTGGTGGAGCTGCAGACTAGCACAGTGCTATCGTTTTACACTAAATCAACTAAAATACACTTCTGCATCCTGCTCCCTTGAGCACAAGTCTTAAATAAAAAGATTACCCAGAGGAATGACAAAAATCAGCACGGAAAAATCACTATCACAAACAATCTGTTAAATCAACACAGGCTGCCATTCACTTCTGCAGCAGGCTTGGCAAGGTCTTTGGCTCTTTCAGGAACCTCCACATCAATCCATAACACTCCAAAACTATAAGAGAACTCTATCGCGGAGAACGCTCAGAACACAATACTCCATGTGACAGGAGAAACAGACAAATGCATGGGATTCATTTATGGATGAAACTGGGGTCAGAAATTCTATAGCACGGTACAAGGTAGGCAAGTAAGAGCAAGTTGTGTTTTGATCATCCTTACCCTCCGGATCAGTGTCTTCTACCATCACCCAGACTTTAAACACACGATCTCTGCCAGTTGTTACCAATATCAGAGAGTCCTCTTCCAATTCATCCATGTCACGAAAGCACATATCCGTTATGTGGTCCTCATGGGGCATATTTATTCTTGTATTCAGCTTAAAGCTATAGGAAAAGAAAACAGAAGCTTGCCATTTTATTTCATTTTGAACTTTCAGAAGTTTCTTTGATTTCTTAACATAGCTAAACATTATTGCATTTAGAGACTGGATTTCCCTAATCGCTTCCACACAGCAAGAGAGACTGTAGCCCACCACTGAGAAAGGTTTCTCACTAAGCAGACATCACTCTCAAATAGACAGCCCGAACACCGGGCGGTCTTTCTAGTATTTAGACAACCAGTCATGTAGCTACTACACAGACAAGTTTTATTTTGCTCTATTTCTTCTTCAAAAAAATATCAATTTACATATTTTTTTAACTAAGAAAAATCAGGGAAAGTGTATGAACCAGATGCATATGTTAGCTAAAGTAAAAGAAATCAAAAATAAAGTCATGATCTTCTGTATCCTAGAAGAACTGATCAATTAATGATGGATTAGACAGAAGGGGGAAAACTGAACAAGCTACAGAACCATTCTGTCAAGTTCACAGCCTGTCAGATTAATGTAAATAAAATAGATTCAGAGCAATTATTTCCAATGTGTATTTACTTCAACTCTGTGCTGTTTCTGATGCCTGTAACTTGCATAGAAAACTCTCCCTAGGGTTTCCCTAGAATTTTATTGGTTGATCTGGAAACACTCTGCCTTTGCAAGACAGAGCCTGTGTAGGTATTTGTGTGAGACTTTAGATTTTGACATCTAGAAGGCCAGCTCTATTATCATTACCTTTGTGTTTCTTCATCATAGAACCAGAACTTCAACTGTAATTCAGGGTCAGTTACTTCTTCTCTCTCTTCTACTGTGGCTAACCACTGGCCTTGTGCGCTAAATGCAACTTTTACCAAGTCAGTTTGGTTTAAGCCTGCCTGATGAATGTATTGTCGTTGCACAATATCCAACTACAAAACAAGGAGACAAAAATTAAACTTCAAAATTCAAGTGTAGATTTAGAGACATTATTCATAAAATTGTGGAGAAATGATATTCTGAAAGCACTGATTAGAACTAAGTGTACATTAAGTGTAGGAAAGAAGAAAAAAAAAGATAGATATTTTAGAGGGATTTTACCTATAATTTTTTGACATTTAACTTCAAAACAGTGTGTTGCTCCTGTATTTATTTAACTGTCAACATTTAGCTGTGCTTAACAAGTAAAAGAAGTTTGTGACAAAACCGAAAACATCTTAGCTTGGAATCCCATCTCACACTATGGCTGCTGGCTTTTTTTCCCCCATTTGTCATGTTAAGTCTTCCAATAAATTCTGATGCGTAACTTACTTGACTGACTAAGTTTTAGTAGGAGCCCATCCAACTTACACTGAACAGCTGCTGGTCACTTTGGAGAGAATAGAACTGTAGGTGACCAGGCTCTCCATTCAGGACCAAAGCTTTGGTTCTAGGATCAACCACTAGACCAGTCTTGACATTCGCACCTGAAAACATAAATAAATTGACAAACGACCTAAGATGGGAAGTGACATATTCTGCCTTCAAAAGCAGAAGATAAAATTTTATTGCACTTACTTTTGATTAGTCCTTGAATACTTTTTGCAAATGTTAGGTTGCTGTTGATTATTGTAATTCCTGAAATGAAAAGCAGATTAAGTCTTGCAAAAGGCTTCTGCAGCGTAACCACATCTCATAGTGGGGAAGGGACCTTAAACAACTGTACTTAATCCTATAAATGTATCTTTTGTTTTTCAATTTATGACACACCTACACCAAGGTGGGAAACCAAATTACAGCAGTTGTCAGGCAAATTCACACCAACCTTGAAAGAGCAAAAGATTACTTCAAGCATCTGTTTTTTCAGATCAATATCGAACTTACGTAGCATCTAATTAATTCATTGAAATCAACAAAATAAAGCTCAGATTTGCATTCCATTTTGCATTAATGACACTTAAAATATGTTTTGGCTTACTATTGTCTGTATGCAAGGTGCAACAGAGTGTGCCATCAGATGCCATGGAAATGTACTCAATAGCAGATCCCAAACGAGGAAGGAAATCCTTCTGACAGTCTGATTCATTGCGCCACAGAACTAGAACAGATTCAACTCCACCACTCAGCAAGCAGGTTCCTATTCCAGTAATAAAAATGCAGTTATAGGTTTTCAGTTAAAAAAAACAAAACCAAAAAAACCCACCAGCATATATATATTTATAATGACAAACCCAAAAAACTTTGTTAAACTGTCACATACAAAGCAACTGTTCCTTATATCTAACCTGGGCAATACACACATTTCTCATTATCCCATGTTAAATTACTAGAGGAACTTGAATTAAGTAACAAGAATTTGTGCCTACAGTAAAATTTTAACAATGCTCTGGGAGTAGTAGATTGCATTACTTCCTCAATCAGTTGAGTATTTGTGTTAGAATATAGCTGAATTGTTCCACTTCAATCCAAATTACATTGCAGTGAGAAATATCCTAAGGAGACCAGTTCAGATCACACAACTGGTATTAGATAACTGTAAAAGTTAACTGTATTTTTACCGTTAGAGCTCGGACAAGACTGTTTTATTTTGATGCAAGTAAGACTCTGGCAAGAACTCATCAGCATTACTGATGAAAGAGAGGCAGGTGGGAGAGTGGAGGTGAGGGAAAAAGAGGGAAGAGGACGGGTTAGATTTTACATCCTACCACAGAGGGTAGACATTTGACATTATGAATACTAATCAAAAAAACATAATAAAGTAACAACTGCTTCCATTTTTATTTCAGATTCTTCCTGAGCATATTTAAAATTCTAGGAGTGGATTTGTTAGTCTGTAGACAAACTCCTGTTGATTTTTCCCTCCCTGACACAACCCTTTGACTTTGATAGTTAGGGGACTTTTGTTTTTTTGATTTCACTCACCCTCCACAGAAAAAGCTAGATCCATGACAGTATCGTGATGCCAGTGCAGCGTGGAAAATGTGTACTCTTTCTTGTGGCAGAAATTCCTCCTACGTGGGGAGGAACAGAACAGTTCTTTAAGCACAACATCAATAACAGGGCAAATGAAAGGAAAATACTCAATTGAATCAAGTATACCACCCTCTCCACTAACATCTACAGTACACTTGCTGCAGAGGGAGGGAAGGAACCACGCTAGCTGCTTGTCAGCACCTTCTTGCTGCACAACCCCCCACCTTAGACATACTGAGCAACTTGGCAAGTACATTGTTCTTAACCACACAACTCCACTAGCGTGCCCTCCCGAGGACTCTACTTGTCCAGAAGGAGTTATTTCAGCTGCTCCTGCATTACCTTTTTCAAATATAGTTTAGATTCATACTGGCATATTCTCCCATTTGGTGTTAAAAAGAAGCTGTACCCTGAAGTCAATGTCAGCACTTACAGGTTCACAGGGCTTGCCATTCTTTGCTCTTTATGACTTCTGAAAATGGCAACGCTAAGGATGAACTAGACTGTTTTGCTCAAGTTTCACTTGATTCCTATGGTCACATCAGTTTATGGGGTGCACAGGTGAATCAAAATATGCATACCAGAGGCGAATCTTTCCATCAGCATGGCCAGTTGCAATACAATCCTCTGTAGGATGGCATGCTACACAGGTGAACCGATTGTTTCCACTTTTTGTCTTCACTGCACTTACAGAAAACCTTCAAGAGTTAAGAAAGTAATTTTAATTATATGAGGTTGTGTTTGTTTTCTTTTTTTTAAAGGAAGCTTCAAAAGGATCAGCTAATGACTAGCAAAATTAAACACCTCCAAGTTGTTATAGTTACATGCAATCCCCCCAAAATAGCAACAGATTTATTTTTCTCTTTATTTCATTAGTTCTTTGCCTTCGATCAAGCTGAAAGATTTTTCCTTCCTTCTTTCTCTCGGCCTTTTTCCACCCTCTTCATCCCCCTGCCCCTTTTGGCCCTGACCAAACTCTGTCACTTGTTTCAGTCCAGCACAGCCTAAGCATTTACCTGAAAACAATACGTGCCTGAGCTGGAAAGATAAGCTACCAACAGATTGCAGCACCTCACTGTCTGCCTCTGCAGGGAGCTGCTTATATAATGACCATATCCCCTCCAAGAAAAAAACCCAAATGATTGCTGACAAATATAAAATAATCTGCACACATCAGCAGTTAACAAACATTTACAATGTATCAGACTGAAGCAATACTCGACATTTTCATTCTTACCTGTTCAACTGTTTCTGTTTAAAAAAATAAACTTGGAGATTAACGTCCTTCACTGATGCCACATATTCACCCTGTTACAGTAAAAAAACAAGGTAGGACATACAGGTTATGTTCTTACACATAAAAGAAAAAAAAAAAAGAAAAAATAACAACCCATGTTTCACCATGAAGTACTTAAAATTGGAGATAACATATAAAGGGATGCTAAGCAAATGTTTTCATATCGTAACTCTTGCGTGGTGCTTGGTTTGGTTTTTTTTTTAAATACAAAAGCATGGGTGTTACAAACACACAGATTTGTTTAACTTCAGTTTTGTCTCAGTGCTGCTGTCCTTCTACAAAAGTGTAAACAGTATGTAGTTCATTTGAGAGGAAAAACATCCTCAACCAACCAACACCCAACAGAAGGAAGAAACCCCAAAAGATGAATATACTTCTCTTCCAAATGCAATACGCTTCGGTGATGCATCTACACCATCCAAAACCACTGACAATTCCTTGGCTTCCAAATCTTGGCCTGCTGCTTTTGTCAGCTTAACTGAGACCAGCTGGAACGTATCTGACCAAAGAAAAATCCATAATCAAAAGGCTTTTATGAACAATTTTATGTATGCCCCTCAAAAAGAGGATGTGGACCCCTCCTACCTTAAAACTAACATGTTTGTACCTTCCAATATTTTTTATGAGTTTGAAAAAGTTTTTAATACCTTCCAAAAAATAACTGTTTCAAATATTTTGATTCAAACAACAGTACTGAAGATTGAGGAGATCAAAGATAGTGGATTCTATGAAAAAAATCTACTTATGCTTTTCAACAGGATCAGTCTATATATAAGCTTAAGGTGGAAAAGTAGTCTCAAGTACTGCAGCATACCCTGTATCACGTTAAGCACTGCTTAAAGATTTATTGCTTCTACATCATCAGATACATATAGTATATGCTTCAAAAGTGAAGATAAGCACTCTTCTAGACAAATTTTTAAAAATAAATGTCATAGAATGAAAACAGAAAAAAGTTACAAAATGCATGACTGCACAAATGTGTCATAGTATTTAAGAAAACTTTTCAAAATTAATATACTAAAGTATGTTCTTGCAGCATATCATTCACTGACATGACAGTTACTGTGACATAGCCTGACTTAAGATGACAAGGATGATGCTAATGGTACCGTACCTCTTTCACCACTCTTTGGAATTACAACAAACAGTGAGTCCTCAAAACTAGCAAGTGCATAGAGTGCCAGAAGTTTGGATCCTACAGTGAAAGTCTGAAGAAACAAAGAGAAGGTGGTCACCAATTATTACACTTCTGTGTGTAGTTTTCAACAGTGAATAATGCTAAGTTTTTACAATAAGGAAAACACATGTGCTTTAAAGAACCTTGACATATTAAATAAGACAAATTAAAAGACCTTCATTGTATCAAGAACTAATACAAATGTTAAAACAGTAAAAATAAAATATGAGACATCAGATTTACTGATAAACCTGAAGGTACCTTACCCCAATACAAAGCAGAAGGTCTCTTTTAGCAAAGTGCCTCTATTTAGCAGAAAATGGGAGCAACAGGACAGTTACCAGCCCACATATTCAAGCCATCATATCAACTCCTGTTGGCACATCACAAACTGCAGCACACCCCGTAACAGCTACATTGGATTCTGAACTGTCGCAAGTAGCAAAGTTAATATGTCAGTACATATCCCATATTTCCCCAAAAGATTCTGCATCATCGTGAATTTCTGCAGGAACACACAGAGTAACTGCCACATTCTGTTACTCCCACAAACAGATGGTTTTCATGCTGTATTAATGGCAGAACAATACACCTTGGACTAATCTGTGCCCATACGTATTAATAGCTGCAGAAATCCTATCATCAGTGGGTCATAACTTATTTTGACATGGGCTCAACAGAAATAACTCAACATACTTTGATGGGAATCCCATCCATGAAGTCCCACAACTTAATGCTGCCATCAAGAGAGGAAGAATATAGCTGAGGGAAAAAAAAAAATAATGTATATATCAGTTGAAGTAATATGTCAAAACCAGCTCTTACAGAAAATCACAGCTTAAAAGTTGAAGAACTGACCAATGGAACTGCAATTCCAAGTGGCCGAATCATCAAAAATACAGACATGGATCAGCTCTGTGCTGCCTTCAAAGAAAATGCAATGGAATTAAAACACTATTATCCTAGTTTGAAATATACGTTTTCATGAAGTGTGAAACAAACAACAAGTATTTGTATTTAATCACTTTAGCAGAATATGCACAGATAGCCATTATATGAATATCTATTAACACTAGCATCAGAAAAAAGCTGCTGGTACACAGAAAGCCATTGGGAAATTGCACGCATTTATTCAAATGTGCATCTGTCACAGCAGATAGAGAAAGTAGGGGAACAAAGTAATCATTGCTGATTTTCTCACATGCTTCTTTCCCCCATTTAATAATTAAATAATAATAACAAAAAAGAAAGTCTTGCTGGCATTTCCATTTTGCAGTCATTCCATTCAAGCAGTGTAATCCACAGGTTATTTCACAATTTGTTTTTTGTAGAAAACAGATATGATGTTTATCCTTCCAATCTGATTTAGGAAAAACGTTACCTTGGCAATGCTATAATCTCTTCCAGCCTGTTCTCAGCTTCCAGCCAACCNGTCTCCTCGGTGGCCACGCTGTACATCTTCACGAAGTCCCCGGAGGCGCAGAGCAGGTACCTGGAATGGGGATTAAAGTCGTTACCCCGCCGCCATCGGGAGGGGGCCCAGAAACCCCTCAGGAGAGACAGGCCGCGCTGACAGCAGCCGGCAGCCGCCCTCCTGCGTAGCTCAGTAACCCCTTCCCTCAGGGGCAGAAGGCCCGGGCCCAAGCCCCAGTTACTTGGAATCGATGGAGAAGACAGCCCGGGCGCCATGGAGACTGCTGCCGCCGCATCGCACCACGCGGAGCGCCGCCACCGACGCCACCATCTTCCTTCCCCCGCCGGAACCCCTGACCTTTCACCCTTGCCCCCGCCAGCGCCCCGCCCTCCTTCCCCTCCCCGACGTTGTCGTGTCTGCGTGCTGGCGTCACTTCCGCCTGCTACCGGCCTGGCGGCTGGGGCGGGTATGGCTTACTGGCTGTGACGTCCTGAGGGTGGGTTGTTTGCCGGTTCTCGCGGCTCCTCAGGGAGCTCTGCTGGATGTTAACGGCTACTCCTCTCAGAGGCGGTGAGTGCTGGGTTAGTGCTGCCGCTACCCGCTGGGAGGAGCCGCCCTCTGAGTCCAGCCCTCCCGCAGAAACTTCCCCCCGCTCTCCCCTGCCGCTGCCGCTCTGTAGAACAGAGGGAGGGGGAGAGGGTCGCCCAGGAGGAGCGACACAGCTCATCTCCAGCGGTGGCGACCGGCTGGTGCCTGCGGGTGCACAGTGCCTCATGTTACCTCTGTCACCCGGAGGATATAGCTCTTCTCGTCTTCAGGAGGCGGTTGCTGAGCGCACGCTGTAGGGGTTTGCACAGGCTGCCAGGCGACTCCCAAGGGAAAGCCCTCTGGTTGGGTCTGGGTATGGTAATCTGAGGGGGAAAATGCATAATTCCCTTGTTTAAGTAGGCAGAAAGGCTGAGCAGAAGAAATCAATAGGTGTGCTTTGTTAAAGCCCTAGCTATCCACTGACTTGGACGAATTGCAACTTTGCTGAGTTACTGAGGACATAACGTTCTCATTTCCGAGCGAAAAGTCAGAAGCGATCTGAATGTCTGGAATAAGGCATGATTTATGGTGTCTGGGCCCTTGGCTTCTGCTTTAGGATAGTAGTTACAATTCTTACACAGCTGTGTATTTTTGGCTGCTGTTTACAGTATTGAAACAATCTCTGGTATGCTTGTAATGGACTTTTAAACAGTCCCACTTAAAATAATAACAGGTGCATTCGGGAGGGCTACTTGTGAGTATCCTGATGTGAGCCAAGTTAATGTCCTTTTCATAATTGCTGACTTGATTCTCATCTGGAGGTTAAGTGAGGATAACGTGGGGAGAGTAGCGCATGCATTGGAATATTGTGGTTACAGGGAACTGGGTATGGGTGTGAAAGAGCATAATGCATCCAGAAACTTGGCTCCTAATCGCAAGTGCTTTAACAATTAAACAGTACGTACTTTCTGTAGCTGAGAGCAGAATTTACACGTTCTGTCTAATTACAGTTGTTGGGTTTTAACAGCTGTGTTGTCTCATTTGTACCATTGTCTCATTCTGGTAACTATTTTAGAAAGTGAAGGCAGATGCACTCTACTGCAATTCCTGTGTGGGACATGACTGAGTTCTGAGCCACAAACACTGAATAAAGCCAGAGTTCTATTGTGAGAAAAAAGCAAAGTGTCCAGGAAAAGATAGTCCCTTTAATTTAATCCACATTAATTACATGAATGGAAAAAGTTGTCTTGCCTCTTTAGACCAAGTTACACTAAATCTAGTCAAGCCTAGTTAAAATCAAGGAACTTGGCCTGTTTAAATTTTTTTCTTGATGAAGAAGAAAGGTAAATACCGTGTGCATCTTAATGCATATCTTTTTATTATACTGTTGTAATGCACATGTAATTTCATTATTTTAAGAAGTCTGTTACAAGCTTTGAAGGTAATAAAGCATGTAGAACTCAAGACTATCCCCAAACTAGGAGGGTAAATACCAGGTCTATTATAGTGACACAATCCAATTCACTGTAATGTTCTATATTTAGAATGGCACTGCTAATATCCTTGGACAGCATCGCACAGTGTGCCTACAGATAAAAATAAACTATATATCATAAGTACCAAGTGGCCTTTTGCTACTGAAATCGCTCTAATTGTAGCTGTGTTACTGGATTCTAATGCTTAAGTGTGGGAAGGAAATTCAAGTTAGTTGTGCTCTTGGAAGCAGAGAAACTCAGTGCTGGAATTGGTGGCAGTACTGTGGGGGAACAGTGTTCTGCACTGGTACTGGCAGCATATGGTTGATTTTATTTGTCTTTGCTCCTATGTATATTCCTTTTCTACTCCTTTATCCTTTTAATTAAAATTTATTTAAACTTGGTACTGACATATTTTCCATCCATTTTGAGTGTGTTTACACTACGATGTTATAAATAAAGAAATTTTATCCTGAAAACCTTGTCTCATATTTAATGAATGTAAAGTTATGTATACAACTTGTGGTCAGGTCTCAGTTCATGAAACAGTTTTCCAAGACTTTAATTGAAAAAATGTCTAAAAGATTCTTGTATTCAAAGTTAAAATGGTTGCCATAGGTTTACTAGGAGTCCTATATGCGTGGGGTTTGTTTGTTTGGGGTTTTTTTCCAGAAAAAGTTTGGTTCTTGCTTTTTTTTAAATGTATGTGGCCTTTTATTTCCCAGTCGCAACCTGTATTTTTAAGTGGGGAAAATGTCTAAAGAGCCAAAAGTTACTTGTAGCAGTTCTGGAAGGATGAGATAGTAGGAGATACTGAAAGTATATTGTTTGTGGTGTTCAAGTGAGTAAAGAGCAAAACTAATCTAACCTGTGGTTTGTTTTCCTTTGGTTGAAGTGGGGGCTTTGTATGGTTTTCTGATGTATTTGTTTAAATTTATATTTCCAGTACATATATTGTTGTTTGTCTGTCTGAAGAAATGTGCCTTTGTCTCTCTAGAAGTAACGTTTTGTAATATTTTGATTTAGTAAGAATTCTGCTGTGTTCAAACCGATGGTTATTTATGAGAAATTAATTTGTGACTCTTTCCGTAGGGATTCTGAGTACTGCAAGGAGTGATTTTTACAACTGCTTTTATGTATTCCCATGAATCAAGCAAATAGTCCATGTATGGGCCAAAGATTTGTTTGCATTTAGAATTCACTGCGTGACTGTGAATAATTCTAGGTAAACTAGTTAGAGTGCATCTGTGGTTCTGAAACATTTACTTCTAATGTTGTAGGTTAAATTAGATTTGCCTATGAATATGTTACCAGCTTAGAAGTAAATCTGTTCAGGCAAAGAGACAGGTGCTTTCTAAGTAGGAAGAGGGTGCTGAAGTTTGTGCCTTGTGGTCTTCTGGAATTAAATAAGAGATAAGAAAGGCTGCTCATTTTTGTAACTCCATCATTTAGGAGGCGGTGTGAATTGAATAATTAAATAGTTGATTACTGTTTGCATGTGTAAACTTGCTTAAAGCAAAGGCAGTGAATTCATACGCTAATTTCCAGTTTTGGGAACATATTTATTTGAAGGGAAACTACGTTGTTTTCTTTTCTGTGATACATGGAAACTAGTATTTACTGAAAGAAAAGTTAACGTGGCAGAGACTACAACTGCATATGAGACAGGGACAGGTACTGTTATGAGAAGCTGCTACAGTGGAGAACATCAGTAGTTTTCAATTGTCTCTTCCCGTTACAATGGGATTGTAATGAGATCATGTCCCCGTTATCGTAATGATTCATTGTTGCCGGGAGCACTAGAGGGTGCTAGAAGAATGACTGCGGCATTAAGAACGTGCCATTTAAAGCTCAATATACCAGAAAAGTGGAACTTGCTTGAACTGTGATGTCTCTTAGACATCCCTGTTCCAACCCAGTCTTGCCATAATCAGGCCGCTGGTGTTCTGCTGCTGCATCTGCTACAGTCAGAGGGAAGGCGGTGACCTGCAGGGACTCAGTTAGTTTCTTTAGCAGTGTTCAGCAGATGATAGTATCTTGTATGAGACCATGAAAACATCAACAAGTCATCAAAATGAAGAAACATAAGAAGAATTAAGCTGTAAATGCTCATCTTAGTAACCATTACCATACCTAGTAGTGATCCTGGCCAGAAGACTATTGTGCATTGAGGCGTTAGTGCTCCACGGTACAATTAATTTGAGTATGCCCTGGCCTGTGCTGCGTGGTGCTGCCTGTACAGCTTGGCCATCGAGCTGTCTTGTGTTGCACAGATCCCTTGCGTGTGGGACGGAGGGAGCTTGCCCAGCTCATTCCAACAACGCAGCCTGTAGGCATCTCCCACCCAGTACTGGTGGTTATGTCACCTGCCTGGCCTTACCCTTGGGAAGGCAGCAACATGTTCCCCCCTTCTGATTGACAGTGGAAATGACAAATAGAGTGGTTTCCTTGTAAGAAATTCCTGTGGTAGGATCTTGGTGACTGGCAGGGGAGAATCTCTTCTGTGGAGGGAGTTTGCCCAGAATGCTGCAGGCAGACTGGTGGCCTATTTGATGCTGCACCACCAGGGGTTCCCACCATCTAAAGCGGTTTAGTATTATCTACACTACTCTTTCCTTACAGTGTTAGCCCTGAAAAATAGCATTTTAAACAATACCTTACAAAGTCTGAGAACCTTTCTTACCGAGATCATAACAGATCATCACCTCCTGTGCAAAACTTGAAAGAAGTATTTTAGCTAGTATTTTTTTTATTTAAAACACACGTAAATAATCTTAACTAATTTTTTAAAGTAAGTTTTGTTTTGACTCATCTCTAAACTGAGGTACTAGCTTAGTATATGGCAAGAATGAGGCAGGCTTTATAACTGGAAATTTAAATTTTGATAATGATTCTGAAGTTGGCCTTTAAAGTACTTTCATCTCTTTGTATGCTTTGGTATCTGGTAAGTTGTGAAACAAATTCCAGTTCAATTTAAAGTAGTTAATTTTGAAAGTACTGTCCTCTTTTGGAGGTTATAAGAGTATTTAATACTGCAGAGTTCTCTATTATAATGTCCTCCCATAAGTTTGATTTTATAAGTTTGTTAAGTATCTTGGAAATGTTGGCCAGTAAGTACTCAAATTTTTAAAGTATAGTTAGTATATCAACGGAGCTGACTGGATTTTTTGTTACCAACATTTTATGATGGGGAGGTATCAGTTACCCGGGAGGGAGGGAATGCCGTGGTGAGAAGCCTTGCAAGGAAACACAATGGAGAATTGATATTAGAATCTGCCAACATGATTCCACTGGAATTTCTTCCGACTTCATAAATTTCTCGAGTTTCATTTTATTTTTTTTTTTAATGGGAGAAAGGGGGATTAAGCTTTGTTTTCTGGCCATTTATAGTAGTTAATAATCTCTTCCTTTTATGGAAATAGGAAAATTACTTAGAGGGCCAGCAGAAGCTCACCTTGTGGTGCTGCAGATGTGCTCGATCTGAGACCTTTTCTTCATTCCCTTTGGAAATGATATTTTGTGGAGATGTGGTACCAACTGAACTGCATACAAGTACAGCTGTGCTTTGGTGTGTGGGTTGTGAATAGCCTTCTAGCCTATGTATGGAACATGTGTATGGTCATGTGCATGTATTGTACTGTATAGCAGTTTTTAAAAACTATGCATCTGTGTGTGTCTTACACCAGTGTGATCATGGAAGAGTCAGGGCTTCAACTGAGCAAGCAAGTGCCTGGTAGATAAAGCACCAGGAGCGTCTTCTAGATTGATCCAGTAGAGAAAGTGGAGTCAGAGTGTTAATCCACATTCATTTTACAGCTCTTTTTTGCTTATTGAAAAAGAGATACTTTGTATTGTACGCTTCTGTGATGACAATGCCAGTCAAATCCCATTGTTATTAACTTCTTATTAGTAGCAGCCAGATGTAGAGGTGTGAAGTTGATTTTATATTCTGGCATCTCTCTGCTACTCTCCTAATGAAAAGTAGCTCTGAAATAAGTAAGTCCTTCACAGTCAGCAATGACACTAAATGATTTTTAACTTACTTTACCGATAAGGCATTGGCTACTGCTGGACATTTTTTCCTTTCCACAAAAATGAAAACAGAGCAACTCTAGTTTCCTGAACAGATGTTCAATATTCCAAAGATACCCTGGTAAGCAAAACAGAGCCTGCATCTTTAGCTTCTTTCTGAACTGAAAGTGTTCCATGCAGAGAATCTGCTATAAAAACACAGACATACTCTGAGAATATATGATTTTGTGTGTGAAGATCTTGCTTCAAGGTTTTTTCTTTAAATAATGGCTGGTAGTAAGCAAGGAGTTTGACTTTTTTTCTTTTTCTTTCATTTTTTTCTTTTCCGCCTTGCCATTAGCAACAGAAGTCAAGCTTTGTCCAGCTAGGGAAAGCGAGTCCTGCAATATTTACAAAACGATTCTGGATTAAGAAGAGTGACTCTCAGTCTTTTATAAACTAGGTGCTTGTAGTCTAACAAATATTCATGGTCTTTCCTCTGATACAAACCAGCTGTAACTATGCATTACTGTGTGTAAATAGTGTTCTCCTGCTCTTAGTGTTTCCAACTGCAAAGCAACAGATTGTAAGCTTTACTGTTCTCTTTCCATCTGACTTGTGTTACTTCCCTACTGCGGATAATCCCTCAGGTTGTTAAATCCCATCCCATTCTGTTGAAACCAGCAAGAACAGGGCCCAGCATTGGATGGCATTCCCAGTGACTGGGAGGAAGCAGGCCAAAGAGAATGGGGACTTGCAGCTTTTAGTGCCTTTGTGAATTGTCTCATTGTGAAAACTTGGAACTCATGGGAAAAAATGGTACTTTTTTTGCATTAGTTCAGTAGGATTAACTTTCTCCACTACATTTTGAAAAGCAATTCAGAAAGCAAGCATAGTATCAGTATTTTCATTAGTTCCTTAAAAAAATATTCCCCAAGGGAGGTGTTTATCTTTAATAGGATAGAACTCTGAGAGAGGCCTTAAAGTTTCATAGATGAGATCAGTGGGAGGGATGCTTCAGAACTGCGGTGTGTCCTGTCCCAAGAATTGTAATCTAATGGGTCAAGTCATGGCCCACTTCCCCCTTGATATTGCAGTTAGTAGGGTTACCTGTTCTTCTGTCTCACATAGCTATTTCTCATGAGAAATGCATCCTCTGCTTTCTTCCTGTGTTTTCTTTCATGACTTGGCGTTTGTCTGACACGTGGGCTGATACTTGCTGAAGGGTGTGCACCTGTTCCTATTTACAGGTCTCCTCTGAGATAAACAATGCCAAAAGAACTTTAGTTTATAAGTATATTCAAGTTGAGGTAAAACTCATTTCCCAAATTATTTCCAAGGGTCAAGTCCAGATGCCTACCAGTAAGGTTTGGGTTTTTCTCTTGCAGCAGCTGCAGGGTGCAGTTTTTGAACAGTTGGGTTGAGTTTCATAACAGGGAAAACTGCTTTGTGGCCAAGTGGTTGTTACCATGATCTCTACTGAGAGAAGGAGATTGGAGAGGAGAGTGAGCCTAAATGTACTGTTTATTTCAGAGTGTGTGGTATGTTTCAATGCAAAATGTTTTCATTATTGAGTAAATGCTGCTACTTTAAATAGCAGGAGAAAAGCAACACAGACACCTCCAACCACTCTGAACTGGAGCTTTTAGCTATTAGAAAAAACATTCAGTCATCATGGAATAGCTTTGTATTTTAGAGTCTATTGGACCAACAAGCATAAATTGTCAGGAGATTTCTCTCCTAGCTTACATGCAAGTCACAGGTTATTTGAATGTTTGAAGTGTGATTCAGGCATGATACCCTCCAAATTCTCTCCTGCCTAATCCAGAGACAGCTGCTCAGTTGTACTGCTTCATGGCTACTCTTTTCCCAACCTTAGTTCATAGGCACTGATTCTGACTAAAGGATCTTAGAAAATGGTATGCACTTAAGTTTACTAGAACTTGGTAACTGGTGGAGCAAAGATTGTGTTTGGGTTTGCGTTACCTTTAGCAATGGTTGCTATAATTTATGTTGCTAATGTTTTGTAGCTTTTATTGACACATTTTTTTTTCTGGAGCCTGCGTGTTATATTGACAGAGTGTGCTGCTGATCCACACAGTGTACTTCCAGGGTACTACCAGAGGAAAAAGCTCATAGTAATGAGCTGCAGCTGATTTCATGACTTAGAGGGAAGGTATTGTTCCAATAAACCTACTAAGGATGGTACTGTATTTTTGCAGGTGGAAGTAGAAACATTGTTGTCTTCAAATGATGGCAGGTCTCACTGGAGGATACCAGCATGAGTGTTTGCATGAACTTCTGGGCTTGTTTCCTTGAAATGTATTCCCGCAGAAATAATCCGGGGTTGCTAAAAAACATGCTTCTGGTCCATCTGGACCAGAACTTTGTAAAAGAAACCTGGTTTTAGGCTTTACAGAACTGGTGAAATTCAAAAATTATTTGGTATTATTTATAATCCAGTTAAACAGATTTGAGAGAAAACACACTGTGGAACAAAAGTATTTGTTTGGGGTACTTTGGTGTTGATGAACACTAAGTTAGCCTCCTGTTCCAAATTGTATTTAATTTGTTGAACTAAAATGTATTGTTTTTATGAATAATCACCTCAGGCTGTACTTGTTTTAGTGCATCTGTGTCAGTTTATACCAGTTAAACTTCTCAGGATATTGTTGTAAAATTAATGTTTATCTCTTTTACCTGTTTTTTGCATGCATGTTATTCCTGTGAGAGAGAATCTTCCTGAATCACCTGTCCTCTAGATCCTTGCCCTCCAAAATTTTTAATTGGAATCGTTTGCTTATTTGTGTTGGTCGCGTTTCTTCAGGTTTTTTTTTTTTTCTTTTCTTTGTTGTTGGTTTTTGTGAGTGTGTTTGGCTGGGTTTCTTTTTGTTTGTTGTTTGGGGTTTTTGTTTGTTTGTTGAGGGTGTATATGTGGTTAATTTGGATGCATTCTCCTATCTTGATTATGTATTTTTATTCATGGCTTGCTCTAGGTACATTAGCACAACCTCAAGCTATTACAGGTTTCCATGGCAGACTTCAATTTGACCTTATTGCTTCAACTTTTATTCCCTTTTCTTTGAAGGGTAATTCATATAAATTCTTGTGATACTTTCTGTGTAGTTTCACTTGAAGAGCCATAGTAGGCTTTGCATTGTCTTCAGTGGTATTCTGCTTGTAAACTGCAGTAAAACTGTGTTAAATGTTTTTCTTCTTGCAAACTTACTGAGGGTGCACTCAATCCCCTTGTCCAGGTCGTTAATAAAGATATTAAAGAGAACTGGCCCCAACACCGAGCCCTGGGCAACACCAGGTTTTTACTCAGTGAAGAGTACACCCATCCAAGCCTTGAGCAGCCAGTTTCTCCAGGAGACTGCTGTGTCAAAGGCTTTACTAAAGTCCAGGTAGACACCATGCACAGCCTTTCCCTCATCCACCAAGCGGGTCACTGTGTCATAGAAGGAGATCAGGGTAGTCAAGCAGGACCTGGATTTCATGAACCTGTGCTGACTGTGCCTGATCACCCGATTGTTCTGTATATGCCATGTGATTGCACTCAGGATGATCTGCGCCACGCACTGAGGTCAGACTGACAGGCCTGTAGTTGCCCAGATCCTTCTTCCAGCCCTTCTTGTGGATGGGCATCACATTTGATAACCTGTAGTCAACCGAGACCTCCTCGGTTAGCCAGGACTGATGGTAAATGATGGAAAGTGTCTTGGTGAGCACATCCATCAGCTCTCTTAGTACCCATGGGTGGATCCCATCTGTCCCCGTAGACTTCTGTATATCTAAGTGCTGTAGCAGGTCACTCACCATTTCCTCTTGGAGTATGGGTGCTTCATTCTGCTTGTAGTCCCTGTCTTCCAGCTCAGGGGGCTGGGTACCCAGAGAACAACTGGTCTAACTGTTAAAGACTGAGGCAAAGGAGACATTAAGAACCTCAGCCTTTTCCTCATCCTTTAATTGCAGTAAGATCCTGCCACATGCCTACTTTTTATCAGTTATATTGACATATCATACACACATTACCTATTTCTAAGATCATTAAATAAGATTGTAGTTGACATTTGTGGATAAATATTTTGCCTCTGCTCTTCCCTAAGACTTGCAGCTGTCATCATTTAGGAGAACTCATGGTTACTGGCTGTGAAAGGCCAGACAGAGCTTCTGCCAGAGCCATTAAAATCTTTTCTTTGGTCAGCCAACAGACTTGCTGTTGAGCAATTTGAGGCCCTCCCTTCCCCCAGAGACTAGGTATATTGTTACTGCAGTGCTTCCAGTCACTTCTGTGAGGAGGAAAAAGAGGAGTCGGAAATGTTTAGTCTCTTACATGATGGTATAAGAGGAACTGAAGTACTTGGCTGGCAAGGCAAAGACTTCGATACATACTTGGTTTCTGTATGAACTGTATTGTTTGTTAGCCACATGATGACTTCTGTGGAACCTGTGCTGTCAAGTAACTATCAGGTCTGAGGAGGACGACCAAAGTTTAGTTTGCACTGTTAAATAATATTGTTCTAGAGGTTGTGTAGCTTTTGAAATATCTAAAATAATCCAGGTTGTCGAAGTAAAATAGCAGAGGTATCTGCAACTGAGGTTTTTTTTGGCTAAGTTTTCTTCTTCTGTTGAGCCATTATGTCTGTAGACAAAAAAAATCTAGAGAGTTCCACAGAAGAGTGGTTGCCAAATACAACAGAGGTTTCCTGTACAATTCTAGAAAGCCAGACTTCAGCTATCCTTATGGCAAATGCTGAAATTTGCTTACACCTGTATTTTGTTTGCATGGGTGTGCTTCAGGCCCACAGAAGTAACCAACTGTTAATTTTGTGGATTACACAAGTTTTCAATATAGATTTTTTTTTTTTAAAAAGGCAAATGGTGTAAGAGAATAGCATATGAAATTATTTGATACAAATTTCGTACAGTTTACTTGTACTTGGATAGTGCTATTTATTATTAAGAGCCCACAAGCAAAAGAACTGTACTACTACTGTATTTCTAAAGTATTTCTGTGGGCAGTGCTGCAGGTTCTTCTTATTTTATGTTACTTTAAGCTGATAGAATGTTAACCACCGAAAGGCAATTTCTGAGTATCACTTTTATAATGTCGTAACGAGAAGCATTTTTGTTTCCATCACGCTAGCAGGCCTTGCTAATTGTGTTCTGGTTGGCAGGCAGCTGGCAGAAACAGGTTGGTTGGGTAATTTTCATTCTTATTCTTTATTTTGAGTACATGTGTTCATGCCATAAGAAAGATTTCTTACACTCTTGTCCCCCTGTTGTCGTGCAAAGTCTGTTATGGGTGTGTGTGGGAAGAGTACTGATTGATTTATAGGTGTGTGAAAGAAACTGAAAGAGAAGCCATCAACAAAAATATTTCTCTCTGAAACATACTATTTCTCTGAACAACTATTCAGTTGCAAGCTATTTGCTGCCTTGAAAGTCCAAAGGAAACAAGTAGGTTTTATACTTACTTTATCACACTTGGGATTACACAAGCTTCCAGTACAGAATCTGCTTTGATCCAGGGTGTCCAGATGTCAAAACCACAGTCAACCGAAACTAAAATGGAATAATCTTGGGAAAAAAAAAATCACTAAAGCTTTAATTTTCTTTCTTCTTTGTGGATGTATATGTAATAATTACTTTTCTTCAAATCTTAAAGCTGAAATATAGCTTTTTGGTATCTATCAAGAATTTCCTTCAAACGTATTTAATATTTTATGCTAGTTGCCTGTGAGACATATTAATGTCATGTATAGAAGGATGAAAAAACACCTGCTCAAGTACAAGAGGAAAATTATTTGTTGAATAGATTAGGTTTTTCTGTGATTTTGAAAGCTAGAGGAGAGCTGAGTTTTCCAGCAGCAAAAGAAGCAAAGTAACAAAAAATAGGGGGGAGTCAAGACAGCAGAACAAAGTAGTGTGAAGATAGTAACAGCCTCTTGACAATGCTGAAGAGGCAATAGGTGAAGTGAGGCAACAAATCTCAATGTGATTTTACAACTTTCTGACTCATTAGGCACACCAGGAATTCCTAGAAGATCCTGAAAAGAACAGTGCATTTGGGGGAAAAAGGCAAGGCTTTTGGAAAAGAGGGAGAGACAAATGTTCAAAGCTGAATGTTGTAAACTATCATTACAGTCTGAAAAGGCAGGTCCTTGCTTGAAACTTTTGAGACTTAACAATTTGATAAGTCTTTCCCTTTGTGTCCTGTGTTAAAGGATCCAAGAAGACTAACATCAAGATACAGAAAAGATATTTATGAAATGCTGTCACCACACTAAGAAGCAGTTTGTGCTTGGGGTGGAGGAGCAGCAAAAGTACAAAGGCCTAGAAGGACATGAAACTGCATTACTTGCATTTAAATCTTTTCTAGGGATGGTAACTAGCCCAAAGTTTTGAGAATCTGTGGAGACAATTAAAGAGATGTTATATTGCCAACTGCCTGTGTGGTGTGGGTGAAATCAGACTTTCTGGTTTTCACCATTGTCTCCCACTTCATTTGCCATAAAGTTACATATATTCTGAAAAAAAGAGAACTTTTAAATTGAACAGTGGAAATTGCCAGCCTGATCTTTTAAAGATACGATAATGAAGATGTTCCTGGCAGAAAAGCCAGGCCTCCTTCTGCCAGGGTCTTTGTCTCCCAAAGGTTTTTCACTAGCACCTTACTACAGCACAAAGTACGAACATCTAACTTCGC
Source organism: Nycticryphes semicollaris (assembly GCA_013400055.1). Classification (NCBI taxonomy): domain Eukaryota; kingdom Metazoa; phylum Chordata; class Aves; order Charadriiformes; family Rostratulidae; genus Nycticryphes; species Nycticryphes semicollaris. The sequence goes on along the minus strand of VXBJ01003113.1, from coordinate 501,258 downwards.
AGTTTGCACTGAATAATTGCAGAATAACATGCAACCATGCTGCAATTCCATCAAAATGGGCAAATTACTTATGATGTAGGTTTACCTTGAATGGGAGATCCAAAGGAGTTTTACAGAGGTTTGTTTCTGGATTGCCCGTGGATGATGCATTTTACAGAGAGTAAAGTGAAATTACCTGAGAGAGTGCTTGGCGATAATCCTCTTTAGAAAAAGACCTTACCACTAGCAGTGTCATACAGACTGAGAGGATACCAGCCTTTTTTTTTCCCCCAAGGATAATATGGAAAGCATTTGTTTTCAGATGCTTTCATTAGGTCATTCTATTAGGAATGGAAGTGCTGGAAATATTTTGACTGGCAATTATGCAGTGAAAAAGGAATGCAGTTGTATTTTATCTAGAAAGTGGCTTTGTAATTCAAACAGAAGTTTACATAAAAAGTGGACTACTAACCATATTAAACAAGTTTTAAAGCATCAAGAACAAACTATAAGTGAACTTGATAATTGCATCTTCAGTTCTGATGTAAAAGTGGCACGTGATGAGCATTTTTATTTGTTACTCAGTTTATTTCATGTGCAACTGGTTCTTGTATTGTTAGATTTTTATCTAGAATTTATTTGGCCTATTTTTTTGCTTGGTACTAATGTGACTGTCTCACGGCACATCCATCTTAACAGTGATACTGAGGCCCTTCTAGTCTCTGAGGACAACTTTCATAAATACTGTGCTGGCTTGATGAATGTGGTTGTACTTCTATACCACCCCAGACCTGGGGAAGTCATGATGACTGTGTCAGGACTGGGGGATTGAGACCTTGTAGAAAGAGGAGGCAGAGACAGGTTGTTTAGTAATGCCTATAGTGCATATTACCAAAGTTTGCAGCTAGCAGAGACTGGTGTCGTGATTAATGAGGGAGAGGACAGGTTACAGATGTAGAATATTCTGGATCTCTGCATGAAAAGGGCAAAGTCGAATAATGTGTACTTCTATCATGTAGGCAGAAACACTTATCGTTGGTACAGGGCATATGAGAACAGTCTGGGGAAGTGGTGATTGTCTGTAGGAGCTGGAAGTGGATCATCAGGTGACTGTGATGAACAGTTGTGTAGAGCTGTAGCTAAGGGAGCTAACCGGTCCTTGGATGTTTCTGGGGACGTCATGGGAATACTTGTGTTTTCTTAAGTAATGCTTCCCTGTCAGGTTATTCAGTTTAAATGCATACGTTTAGTTTAAAATGTGTTAAAGAAACTAAAACTAACAGCAGGAATGATGTTGTTAAGGCATAGTCTCTCAGGTAACTAGGTTAATATTGACAGAGAAGACCTCTTTGCCCAAACCTTGGCAATGGTGTTTCTTGTTTGCAAAGGCAAATAAGAAAGTCACAACAAAAAGAAAAATCAAAAGCTAAAGTATTATGTGGTATAAATTTGTTAAAAGCCTAAATGAGGGAGACTGGAGGAGGGTAGGAAGGTGTGGAGCACTCTTTGGCGAGGAGGACTAATGAGAAATGCCCCAGAATGAACAAAGACAGAAAGAATGTAGAAGAATAACTTTTGCGCAGCTTTCTACTTTGTTTTAACTTGGTCTTTGTTGGCCTTAGAAATCCTGATTCCTGTTCAAACTGCTGAAGATGGGGAGTTGCTAAAGCAGGGAACCTCAGAGGGGTGGATGCTAGTTTAACTGCTTGTGACTGTCGAGAGTGTGCGACCTTGTTTCTGCTCACCTACAGCTTTCTGTGAGACAGTCTCCTGTGGTCCTTACGTGAGCTGTAGAACCGTAGAATCAGTTTATGTGACTGCTTTACGCTCCTGCTTGGCAGCTGCCCAGTGTTCTGGCAGCAGGCTGAGGGAGAAGCAGGCAGAGGAACAATTGTATCATTTTTTCCACTGAGCTAACTGTTGAGCATCTTATGTTATGCACTGGTATTTAATTAATTAGCTCTCAGAATGTGAATGTGAGGAAGTTATGTACTGGTAGCTGCTCAATATATAGTCACCATAGCAGGTGCTAGGGTCTTTAAGCTTTAGGAAGAATATACCTGTGGTATATATATTAGGAAACCTGCATCAGACCGTACTGTTCCCTGTAGTTTTAGTTCCCCTTTATGTATTTACATGGTTTTAAAACCCATTCCTCTTTCTTTATGCCAGCTCCTGTTTATGGATTCAGGGGACAGCCTAGTTTACATGAAGTCAACACCTAAGACATCCTCCTCACATTCTGGAAGATGCTTTGGCATAGAAAAGAGGAGCCTAATGAGTCATACTCAGCTGTTAAATAAGATTTATGTTGATCAGTTAATTGAAAACAAAATAGTGGCATTTTTGTTTTGAATGAACTACTTGGTCTTCTACCCACCTTTCATGAAAATAAGTGTCCTTCAATTCATTTCCAGACATGCTCTTTTGATCCGGGAGACCTTACCATAAGTAAGAAGAATGTTGGGAATAACTTGCCCTTTGCCTAGAGGCTTAACTTTTCTTTAAACCTGTCCCCTGGCAAACACAGGATCTGCTTTCCAGAATGTGACATCATGTTTTTTAAAGGAAAGAAAATACTAATTACTAACTGCTCAAGCAAGTCGTCTTCAAAACAGTCTTCCATAAAACCTGAATGAATTCCTTTTAGTCCTCTCCACACAATAGTATCCTCAATTTTAGCAAATCTGAGGGGAGTCTACAGACATTAAGTAGTCAGGGTCTCGAGACTATGGATTTAAGACAAGTAAAAATACCCTAAAATCTGAAGCACCAGCCAAAACCTATGGAGAAGCCTGGATTGTGCATGTTTCCATTCAGCCTCTAGTAGTACAGCTGACTCTTGGAAAGATTACTTCTCCAAGACAAAACATTTTGCTTGGAGAATTATATCACTGCTTGTTCTGTACTAAGACACAGGTGCCAAAATAGTCAAACTTTACAGTGTATGGTGTTTAGGTAGGAAAAGGGGAAAGCCTGTATCTCATCCTAAATAAACTTATTCCTTCTAGGTGTACATTACTCTGCATTTCCTACATTAAATCCTTCTGGGGTGAAAAAGATACAGTAGCTGTAAACAAAAATGCCATTCAGTAGTTAGTAGTTCTATAGCAGTGAACCTGTTGCATTCTTTTTGCTATTTTGTTCATTAACTTGAACTGTGGAATGAAAAAAGAAATATCAGACTGCTGTGTTTAATTTGCAGGTGAAGTTGTGACATGAACATACATTAGGAGCCTAAAGCTACACTGGTTAATGTATATACTTTAACAACATGGATTCTGTAAAGGTATTTCTTACCTACATCAGTCATTACATATCCCACCTTCTCTGAGCAGTGAAACTTGTAGTTTACCAGTATTCTAACTATACATTACTTGGGAATGTAAACTATTCTTTAATGCTTTATTTTGCGTATCTGAAAGCCTGATTCTGTTTCCAGTGTTTACTCAGAGGGATGTCTAGTAGAACCTCCCTCCCAGGTAGTAAAAGAAGTATCCAGGCCTCATTATTTTTAAGATGTTGCCTAAACCTATTTCAAAGCCAAGTCAGTAAAGGAAAGCAGTCATAATTCTTCTGCTGAATAGGAATAACTTTTTTCTAGTTATAGCGGAAAAAACATTCCATCATGTTGTTAGAAGAGCCAAGCAAATCTGTGACACGTTATTAATCAAAATAATATATGAGATTTTAGTAGGAAAAAGAGAAGATTTATATTCCTGCTCAAGGAAGTGTCCTGATATTTTAGCTATACCACCAAATAGATATTTGTATTAGTAACTGTAACAACAGGGGGGGAATTTTGTGGTTGTCTGGTTTTTTCTGAGGTCTTATTCAAAAACCAGTGTAAGTGTTAGAAGATATTTGGAAAACAAAGATTTCTGCTCATTTTGTATAATCCAGACACATACAGAATCACTTTCTGTATTAAATGGGGCAAAGCCAGCATCTTCCAAGCACTTTACACAATGCCATATCAAGTAATGCTTTTCTTCCCAATTTGGAGTTTGTTCATAACTACCTGTCTTCCCTGGGAAATATACATGATCCACCTATTCTGAGAATCGGGCTTTAAAATTTAAGATTACAAATAGAGATATAAATGTTCATTTGTGGCTCTTTCTTGTTCAACTTTGGTGTAGGGGTTTGGTACTCAAATAGCTCTTTTGACGTCATTGCACTGCATGGCAGTTAGTAGTGTAAATTGGCTCGTACAACTGGGGTTGATATTGAAGGTGATGCCATAAAAGGTGGGGACGGGAGTTAATGGAATCCTCTAAACTTGATTTTCACCTGCAGAATTACAGCAGTAATGCTAGAATATGTGTATTCAGGAGGTAAATAGAAAAAAAATATTTATACATTGCAAACTTCAGACTACTTCAGTTGTGAAGATGGTTTTATGATACACGCTTGCAGGCAAACACAGGAGAAAGTATAGAAATTTCAGGAAGAGCAATGCAGTATACTGCATGGCTGTCCTCATGATGCCTTTTTTCACGTTGCAGTGCTCTTCACTGAACTACTTGGATAATCTTTGCAGTTAACAGACCCCATGTAGGAGCAACAAATGTCCTACTTTTTGTAGAGGGGTTTGGTATTTTCCAGAAAAATGCTCTTAATACAAATATTTTACTTTCTTGCTTCCATTTGGCTCTGGTCAGCAGTGGGATTATTTTCTCTTAAGCATCTGTGCTCTTTTCTGAAAATGTGGCATTTTGAAAAGGACATTCAAGTATTAGATACCTAAAAGAATAGCTTTGTGTTTTGTATTGCTGAGATATGTATTTACAAAAAAAAAAAAGAAATTAGATGTGTATTATTTGGCCTTTAAGAGTGATCATTTTAGCTGATACTTAAATTCTTCTTCGTTCAAAGCTCTCAAAATAATATAGAGGATACAAAATATAATTGTGCATGTCACTGTTTTCAGTCATGCTATATACACATAAGTTGGGTGACTGAAAGTCACCTACAGAAATCAGTTCTATCTCAGATGACTAGACGGTGGGAAAATATCAGTATAGGTCTGAACTATATGTGTGATTATCTCCTGATACCTGCTGTTGGTGACAGGATAATTGGTCCATTATTGTGTTTTTATAAGTAAGATTAAAACTAATTTTTCTTTCCTCATTCTTGTTTGGTTTTAGTAAACTAAACTCACATTCTCTCATTCCTTTAGAACAACATTTTCCATGATCGTAATGGTAGTAATATTTTTATACTGAAAACATTCCTTCTAACTACAAACTATTTTTCTATCTTTTGAGGCTACCATGAAGTAGTTGAGGGATGCTGAATCATAGAATGCCAGGTTGGAATGGATCTCAAGCATCATCCGGTCCACCTTTTTTGCAAATCACGATCTGGACAAGATGGTGCAGCACCCTGTCCAGCTGAATCTTAAAAGTGTCCAATGATGGGATATCCACCACTTTCCTGGGCAAATTATTTCAGTGGCTGATTTTTACCATTGTGAAACATTTTCCTCTTGTGTTCAGTCGGAATCTTCCCAGGAGTAACTTGTACCTATTACCCCATGTCTTTTCCATGTGACTCCTTGTAAAAAGGGAGTCTCCATCTTCTTTGTAGCCACCCTTTAAATACTGGAACATGTGATAAGCACTCCCTAAACCTTCTTTTCTCAAGGCTGAACAAGCCCAGTTCTTTAAGCCTTTCCTCATATGGCAGGCTTCCCAGGTCTTTGATCATCTTTGTGGCCCTTCTCTGGACCCTCTCCAGCCCGTTCACATCTTTGTTGTATAGCAAGGACCAAAACTGAAGACAATACTCCAGGTGAGGCCTGACCAGTGCTGAGTAGAGTGGGAGAATGGCTGCTTTATCTCTGCTGCCGATGCCCTTGTTTGATGCCACCCAGCATCCTGTTGTCTGTCTGTCTTCCCTGCAGCAGCACACTGTTCACTCATACTGAGCTTGTTGTTCACCAGACCCCCTAGGTCCCTTTCCACAGAGCTGCTCCCCAGCGAGGTAGATCCCAGTCTGTGCTGCACTCCTGAATTATGTTTTCCCAGGTGCAAGACATTATACTTGTCCTTGTTGAGCTTCATAATGTTCTTGTTAGCCCACTCTTCCAGCCTATCCAGGTCTTCCTGCAGTGTGGCTCTCTTTCCTGAAATGTCCACTTAACCAGTTTGGTGTCATTAGCAAACTTCATCAGGGTACACTTGATCCCATCACCCAAATCACTTATGATATCAAACAGTGTTTGGCCCAGTTGGCAGTTCAAAAAGAAGCTATTGACCACCACTCTCTGGGTGCAGCCTGTCAGCCAGGTTCCCACCCACCACACAGACCAGTTTTCTAGACCAACCTGTAACGCACCAGTTTCTTTACGAGGAGGCTGTGTGGAGCCATGTTGAAAGCCTTGGAGAAGTCCAGGTAAACCATGTTTACTGGTCGCCCCACATCAACTGAGCAGGTTACTTTGTCATAGAAGGCGATTGGGTTTGTCAGACACAATTTGCCCACGGTGAATCCACGCTGACTTTTCCCAATCATGTGCTTGATTTCACTTGTAATAGCCCCTAGGAGATTCGTTCCATAACTTTGCCAGGGACTGAAGTAAGACTGATGGACCTATAATTTCCTGTATCCTCCTTTAAGTCCTTCTTGTAGATGGAGTGACATTAGGCTTCTTCCAGTCTTCCGGGACATCCCCCGATCTCCATGACTTCTCAAAGGCTGTGTAGAGCAAACTTGCAATGACATCAGCCAGTTTTCCTAACACCCTCGGTGGATAACATCAGGGCCCATCGATTTGTAGGGGGTCAAGCCTCTGTAATAGTTCGCATACCAACTTTTCCCTCATTGGCAGTGGGTCTGTGTTTACATCAACCTGGATTGTTGTTCCCGAGGACTGAGGCCCAACAATGCTGCTAAAGACAGAGGTGAAGAAAGTATTGAGAAACTCTGCCTTTTCTATGTTGTTGGTGACTAATTCACCACTCCTCTTTAACAGTGGGCCAGTATTTTCCTTCTGTTCCTGCTTGTTGTTTACGTACCTAAGAACCCTTGTAAAGTGTGCTGATGGAACGTATCTACTTGACTCCACAGTGGATTCTTTTCAGTTTTCTGTTTTATTCGGTTGCCTCCTCTTGCAAACGTAGCTTGTGTTGCTCTAAAAAAAGAACACTGAAAACCAGACATCTATCTGTTCATTTGATCTTAATCTCTAAAAAGTCTGTACTCTCTTGGCTCTTGTCTATGTTTGTTCCTTTGGCTAATGGGACCAGAGCAGTTTAACTTTGTGTTCTAGGGTCTGGTTTTTAATAACAAGCAGCTGGTGGGTTAACAAAGGTAACAAAGACCCATGTGCTGCAGTATCTAGTTAATGCATGGGTTCTCTCCAGTCTCTACCCATCTTGTTATATTTGACATATAATGGGCAACTTTGCAATCTGTAAGGTGTTTATTGTACTCTAACTCTCGCCAATTTGCCTGGTCAGCAGTTACCCCCTGAACAGAAATAACAGTCCAGCAGTAACTTCACTTGATTCTTTGCTGGCCGGAAGGTCTACAACTGCTCTGGAGAACAAGTGGCAACAGCATTCATCAAAAGTGAAAAGGCAGAATAGAAGTGACTGATGGTAAAATTTTCCCTCATTTTTGTTATTTGGCACTCCTCTAGAAGTGTCTATTGGTACTCAGTTTCCTCTCTATTGCACAAATTATTGGATGTTCCCTGGTTAAGAGCATTGAGGAATTTGTAATGTTATGCACATGATAATTTCAGCTCAAACTGTGCCCTAACTTTAAGAGTTACTCACAATTCCTGCTTCAAAGGTGTTCTTTCATCTAATTTGTTAAAGTTGCTTAAGCTGCGAGTTTGTATATGAGACAAATAGCAAAGTCTTCCACCAGTACCTATATGGAGGCAACTGGAAAAGTCAGGCGACGTTATCAGTGTCATGCTCTGTTAGTCCCTGGCATGTGTCAGCCAAGTAGTAAACCTCTTAATCAAGAAACTGAAGTTTCCTCTTGTTTAGTTTATTGATTATTTGCAGATACTTTTTTTCAGAATATACAGGAATAATATTAATTATTGAAGGCTAACCAATAATTTTTTTTTCACTCCAAGACACCATGTTGTCTTAACTGTAGAGATTAAATTATTCATGCCAAAACAAAAAAAAAAACAAACCCAAAACTCACTCCCAACAGCAGAATAAATTCACAGTGATATTTTCACATTTATTAAGTTAAGAATTTATTTGTGAAGATTTTTTTCATTTTTTAAAGTCATTGCCGTTTTAGGATGACAAAATAAACTACAGCATAAATGCAGTCATCACAGTTTTAGAATGTCCTTGCTTTGAAATGTGTGGTTTTAGAAGTATAATTTGACACTTTGATTTGTGTGTGTTTTGCCTGTGTCAGGTCAGAGGCTTTATAGGTTGGTGTGTTTTTACTTCAGGAAGCAACCAAAGGAAGGAAAAACTTCAACCCTAAGTATCTATCACTAAAGTGACCATCTATCTCTTTTCTTCATGAAAGAAGAGGAGGGAGGAAAAGGAGATGGGAAGCTGAAGGAAAACAAAGGAGTGTCTTATGTAGTTTGCATTATGGTATTGTAATGTTCTCATTTTAATGCACTTACTGGTAATAATTCAGAAAAGTTAGCTCTATAATTTAAACAGTTATCTGGATCTCTCTGAAGCTATTCCCATTCCCTTATGGATATCAGTGCCATGTAACAGTGGTGTCAGCCATGTCTTAACCTGTGTTACACAAAACTTAGACATATCAGCATGTGCATTAGAGAATTATACTTTTCTTCAATTTTGACATTGTTGACACCTGGAGTAATTGGGTTACTGTTATTTTTTTAAACATCTTCCAGGTGTGTGATGTGTATAGTTGGCATCACAAGTTGGTGTGCTCCTAAGAGGATACATCTAAGAAAGTGTTATACTAGTCCATCTCTTCCTGAAGGCAGATCCAACCAGAGGTAGTAAATCATTGATGCTTGATAGTTCCTTCACTTCTGCTGCCTGGGATATCTTCTGACTACTCTACTGCTGTCCTGTACATTATTACAGCAGCACAATGGGAATTGTTTCTGCAAGTGGCTGTAGCGATAGAAAAATTTTCACTACTGTTTGACTATTACTTTTGCCTAGCAGGACTGAGGTGGATGGGAAGAGAAAGTATATGGCAAGATCATACTCCTAGGTAAATTTGTATTGACGTGTTTCGAACCTCTCCTGAAAAGCCTTTTGTCAGAAAGTTGACTTACAGATAGGTTTGTTTGTTTATACAAGTCAGCCATAAATATTTAAAATTTATATTAACAAAACTGGGATGAGTTGATACCTATTTTTTCAAGATCTCTAGTCTTTTGATTGCTGATTAGCTTCTTGATCAATATATTTAACAAACTGTCTTGTCTTAAAGCTGTGTCAGCAGTCTATTAGCTGTCCTGTGCTGTTCCATGTCCAGGTGTCCCAGATATCATGTGCTGACTTATCTAATGGGACCATGAAATATTTCTGTATGACAATGTAATTTTTGGCTTTTATTTTCTTGTCATGATTTTACTAGCAACTACCTAACCATGAAGAGTTCAGAAATTATGAACCACTGATTCATTTTCTGTCTCTGACTTGGGCAGCTTTTCATTGTCAGACTTGAGAATTTTTACTTCTTCGTCAGCATCTGTTAATGCTCTGTGATTCAGTAGCAAATGGTGCATTTTTCTTTAACCTGTTGCTTGCTTTTGCTTGAGCTGGTGTACTCTGTGTTGTGAGGAAAAATAGATAAACAACTCTTCTGACTTTTCCACTAGTGCAGCTACCTTTTTAATTAGCTAGCATCAGTTCAGTTCAAAGCACACTTAAGTAGACCTATGTATGTTTGGGCAAGATCATTGACAGAAATGGCCTTATTAAATGTTTTTTTTCTAGAATTCTTAGCAATTGCTTCTTGCTGACAGTTTTAGTACTGCATATGCAATCTTTTTAAGAAATTCTACTAATATTCTGATTCATAAATCAGAATTCAGTACTTCTGTATTTACCTGTTACCTGGCAGAACCTCATGTCTATGGCATGCTTTTTTAAGCTAAGAGGAAAGGAAGTATATTCATTAAGCATTTATCAAAGCATGCCTTTGAGTTATTTCTGTCCATCTCTTCTCAAATATGTACATGCTGAGGAATGAGTGTTTTATGTATGAAAATAGATTTTTGGCAACTTGTCTTCTGACCAGCATCATCAAGTACACTTTTTAAAAGCTTTTAATCTTTCTTCCCCTTTTGTGCAGCATTCCATAAGAGCACTGAATTTTCATCTGTATTTTAGTCCTAGTTTGATGCCTCATTAAGCTTTTTTCAAGCAGCAGCCTTGTCACTCTTTAATCTTGTGTCAGAGTGAATTAAAATATGGCTGCCTGAGAGAATGACAGTAGGATAGTGCTTTTGCTAACTATTACAGTTGCATCAATTTACTGTATTTTTATGACTGCAGTTGAAATCAGAGAAAGTCTTGGAGGGAATTGGGTATTTTTTTAACGCTGCACACTTGTTTTTCTGGAGTTTAAATGCTCTTAAACTGTGCGTACTTTTAGCTATTAAGAATCTACAGCATTTCTCAGTAAAACAGATGCTATACAACAAACCCCATTTAAAAGGTGGTATAGCTTGCCTCTGCAATCACGTGTTTCTGGTTTGGATAACAGCTTAAATTCTAGGTGTGTATGTTTTTTAATGGGTCTGCTGGAGTAGCAGCCATGACATCAGTCCAAAAGAGAATTACATAGTCACTGGAAAATGCACACTTTGAACTGGCCAGCAGTGAGAGAAAGAAAGAGTGTTTCAGACTGTCAGGGTTTATGCTGTGGAACAGATAAAAGGCCAAATGTAGCAACTGCCAGTTAAATAATTTCTAAAATAAGCCAGTGGATGTTTTTCAACTGAAAGGTCAGTTTTTCCGTAACTCCTCTAATTGTCTAGCTACAGTTTCTTCTTTAGAAATGCTACTGCAAATCAGGGGCAGCAATACACAATTCAAACGTTACCTTGTTAATTAAGTGTTTATGCACATTTGTATGTATATAAATTTTTTGAAACATCACCATTATTGTAACATGAGGCACTATTGATTGTCAGTCTGCTTAAGTCTTTGAGGTAAGAGCTCTGAATTTATTTCTCAGGCCTCTTTGAAGAGATTTAGGAAATCTGTGGCATCTCAGACAACACTATCAGGTAATGAAAAATGGGAATGATAGACTTCTAGAGCTGGAGCTAGCTCCCAAGGATTGAAGACTTGGCCTCCTGCACATCTGGAAGTGCTGATGCAGAACAACTGGCAATGTCTCCCTCTCTTTCTCAGCATGGATTTACCTATGGAGCTCTTGAAACTCTCTTCCAGAGAATTTTTGTGTAATTTTCCTTCAGTCCTAAAATGTAAATAATTGTCGCATGAAATTATCAAGCTGCATCTTAGCTCAGTTGCTTCAGTTGCAGAAAGGAAGTTATCTTTGCTTCAGGATTGTAAATGAATGTGGATAAAGCATTTAACAAAAATCCATTGCATTTCAGTTCTGAGTTTAAATCTACTTATATCTGAATCAGCTGCAACTTGCTTACATTTCTGTCTGTGCTTACAAAGATTAGTCCAATCAGGAAAAAAAAAAACAATCCACAACCCAACATTTTACATCTCTACTAGCCTCTGGAACATTCTGTGCTATTTGTTACAGCTCTTTCTCTTCACAGTGTATTCAGTGGCAAAAGCTGTGGCATTACAGTTAAACAGCTACTTCTGGTTTTGTAATCCCACTCCTGGTTCCAACAGAACTGTCAATAAAAATGTGAATCCGAACTTCATTATGGATTTTTAAAAGATCAGGCATCTGAAAACAAGGTTCATGTAATAGCTGAACTATTCTTTCCTTCAGATCCAGCCTATAAAGATTTAGTTCAAGTCAGACCTGAGACCTACGTATTATAAGTGATACACTTTGCAAGAAAGCAGGCTAAGATTATAGGTTCCATAACACATCTTGTGTTTCGCCCACATTAGTGTGGTTTTGCTTTTTGTTAAAAAACAGCGCTTTAAGTAGTTTTAGTGGCAGAAGGAGCTTTATCAGCTGACATTGAAATCCCTGAATTTCATTATTAGGAAGCATGTGTACCTCTGAACTTTACATCGGTGTTCCTAATTAGTATTTTCTGATTACCATTTCCCCTTCAATGTTTTAATCTTTCATATCTTTAGACTGTCATATTCTACTTGCTTCCTTGGTTTCTCTTACAAGAAACCATAAAGATAATGAAAATTAAAGGATTTTTTTCCTCTGTAAACCTTTTAGTGAATTTAGTCTTGTTTTTTTTTCTCTGAATTTTTTTTAGTTTATTTTCTGTTATACCAGAGCTGAACTGGTTGCGTGATGCTTTATCAGAAAAAAAACCACTGGGACTAACAGAAAACTGAGACAATGATTTTATTTTATTGTTCCCTCATGAAAGTTTGGGAGAAAAAAAAATGGGATGGTCTCATAATACTCAAATTTCTCTAAAGTGTTCTTTTTTCATATATGACAGATAGGCGGTCCACCACACTCAGTGCGTAACTATTCACTTATAAAATTGCAGGAGCAATTTGCAGGTCATCAATCATTGAACAGAAAACACCTTCATTTCTTAGCTTTTCTTTAAGTGTATTTAACCAAAAAAAATAGCAAAACGTTTCTGAGCAAACACATTAAATGTAGGCTTCAACTGTGTTGTATAGTTTCTGACTTTAATTTTTTCTCACTATTCAGTTGATTTCTTTTTTTTTCCAAAAATTCAATCAAGTCAGCTCGTATAGTAAAGACTTTTAGAGTCTGGTGGATCCTATACATGAAGTTTCTAGGCAACCAACAGTTTTTCAAGTGTTCATTCACTGTAAATTTAACCCCCATCAGCTTCATATACATACACGCAAAGCTTGGCTGGATACATACCAGCAGCTTTCCAAGACATTAAAATAAAACAAGCTTTTGAACCTCTTTAATAGGCTATTATGGAATATTTTGCCTTTGTATTCTATTACCCAGGCTCTTGGCTCAGTTGAAGGTTTATTTTCAAAGTAGAGTTGATTTACCTTACTGTAAGTAACAATAACTTAGTGCTGAGGCACATTTTCTCCCTGTTTCAAAGTTGCTTCACAAATCATTTGGATAGATTTGAAGCAAAGCAAGCCAAAATTTGGAAAAGCTTTGTTGTGAGGGAATGGAAAATTGCAGTGGTTTTTTGTTCCCTTAATAGGGCCTATAAAACTACAGAAGGAGAATAAAACTGAATAAACACTAGTAGATATTCCAGAATTTATGTCCAACTGGTTTTGATGCCATAAAAAGAAGTCCAGGAACAATGTAAAGCCTTTGTCAGTCAAAGAAAAATACCCTGAAATTAAACTCTGAACTCCATAGATATTCCTTGGAACTCCATTGAGTATGTATATACGGCATAGCTGTGGCTTTGTAAATCAGTAAGAACTTTATTTGCCCATTAATTTCAAGCATTTATAAAGGTTCATATCTGGATCACTGGAAAGCATTTTCATGGACTTATGTCTGTCCTCCGTAAATCTTTAGTAAACCAGCGCTAGCCTATGCTTAGCAGAGGTACTTCTGTTTTTTCACATATTACCTTCTGCACTGTCTCACTTTGCCATGTTATGACCATAATTCTGAGTTTGATGACTTACTAAGTAGTTTTATTGCAACTATTTTACCTTTGTTTATGATTAGTCTGCTGTTGAGCTCCAGGAGTTGCACTGTTGCCTGGGGCTGGCACTTTACAAAAGTCTATCGTGGAACTATTTCCTCGCAAAAATAGATTTACCAGCAGAATTGCTGGGTAACTGAATGCTAAACTGCCACCACAATAAATGCTTTTTAAGAAAGAAAAGTAATAAGAGGTTTCTAGTATATCTCTCCATCTGGTTGTGCTTATGACCCTTTTTGACAGTGAAACAACACATAGTGCTCTCATGATACAATTTTCCATGACAAAACCTACCAGCAGAGTCTGCTACTGGAACTTGTTACCTGTTTTAATAAGTAGACAATTTTTGACAGATAAAATGGTAACATTTTGGAAATATTATTTGCACTAAGAAGTAATCTCTGGAGAAGATAAATACTTTGAAATGTAGTAGGAGTTAAGTTTTGAGTCTTGCCACAAGCTAGTCCAAGAAAGTCAATAATTAATAGGACTTAGCTCTGTGGCAGGGCCAAGAAGAAATATGAAGCAGTATGAATCATATGAAGGAGTATTTTCTGAAATGTAAGCTGAGTTTCTTAGTGTGTGAAATCATTAGTTTTGACATGAGATGAATGCTGTAATGCCTGTGCCTTAGTGTACCAGACACCTGTGGAGTTTTTTGGAGTTACTGTCTGGAGTATTAATGTTAGATTTTACCCACAAATGCAGATGATTTATGAGTTGTTTTGTACAGTGAAAATTCACAACGATACTCAGAAACAAGGATTAATATTTTTTGAAACAAATGTATGCATTGTTGATTTTTCTACTTCTAACTAATTCACTGGAAATGATGGAGAAGAGGTGAAATTCTATAGTATAAAATACCAAACAGCTGCCTGGATTTCTTGAATTTTACAGCCATTTGTGAAACTGCCACCAAGGATCTATCCATGCTGATTTTCGGTAACACAAGGAAAATTGTATTGACAAATGCTTACCTGTGTAAACTCTTAGTCCTGCTGGAATAAATCGGACACTGATACCATCTACGACATGCAACTACACTCAGATGAGTATCTAAAGTTAGAAGTTGCTCTCTAGAGTTCTTTGTTTTCAAGCACTAGAGCTGTTGATTGCATCCCCTCTCAGTTGTTTCTCAGGGTTTACATGTGTGAAAAGAATGAAAATAATTGAGAGACTGGCTCTCAAATTACTGACGAGCTTTTGTGGATTTTACTTACTTCTCTAATTTGCTAAAATAACATAAAATAGCATAGCTGAACTTATGAAAAATGGTAACTTAGCAACTGGGCTGGATGAGGGTTAAAAAATTACTCTGCTTGTGTACCAGATGTTTAGGTCTATGCGCATTAATAAGCATGGTACATAAAGTACAAGTTGTTTCTTAAAATCAAAACAAAAAACCTAACTACAAAGCTGTGAACTATCTGATCTGCAACGCATGTGTTGAATCACTTTGAAGTTTTGTTTTCACAGACAGACCAATAATCTACAAGAGAATTTTTATAGAAACATAATAGAGCAGTAGTATCTGCTAGTTAAAGTGATATTTCTTAGTCTGGATTGCATTTCTTTTTTGATTCTCAGTAAAACTAAGATGTTATATTAGGGTCCAGTAGCGGTAAAATAAGTTTTAACTGGTTTGCTAGTATCAGAAGTTTATGATGGATCTGTTTACCTGACTGAGAAATCACTTGTGTGGTTTTGCTTAAAAATCATTTATATATTTCAGCTTGTTCTGTGGGTGCTTCTCAAGGCAGCCTAAAATGGTGTAGATGTGAAATTTTGCTTTAATCTGCATCGTTCATTTCCATAGTGACGGTTTTCTGTTATGTATTTGAGAAATCACATGTCTGTGTAAGATGTGGGAAACAGAGATAAATCGTTTTCCCTACTCCTAATATGTAAGCAGAGTTCACCTACTTTTCACAGCCTGAACTGCAATGTCAAAGCAAGTTTAACAACTCTGCTTTTTAAACTTCCTGTGATCCCATAGTTCATTTGCATATTTGAAACTCTCCGTTGTTTGTAGGAGACCAATGAAGTATTTGTATATTCAGAGAGAAGAATGATTGATGTCATTCATTATCACCATATTCATTATGGCGGACATTGATCACTGCTTGTCTTAACTACATAGATTAAGGCGCATCAAGGAACAGTCCCAAAATGCTCACTTTTCTTCAGGCACTAAAATGAATATTCTTCCTCTGAAAAATGGGATGTAAAAATGTTAAGCTTGCAGAGATATGTTTAGATTTAAAAAATAAAGTAAATCAAGTGGTCAGTTGAGTGAATGAATGTGTGCTGTTAACTTAATTTTCTCTTTTAAACTATCAAAATGCATATGTGCTTGTCTTGCATGTTGGATTTGAAATCCCATACTGAAAGACCCAACATCTTAAAGATTCCCTCAAAATACACATTAGCAGTGACTGCTGTTGTAATAGGTAGGGTTTTCTGCTGTTCTTATTGGTTTCTAGTATCTGGTGGCCACAGAAATTTAATCCAATGCTCAAAAATCTTTCCTTCTATATTTGTAAATCTCAACCTTTTTTTAACAACAATATGCTTTTAAGTAGTACCTCTCTGAAATATATCTCTGCCCTTAATCCATTTAATCCTACATCAGAGGAGCCACATGGTTTGCCTAATACCCAGTTGACCAATTTTTAGTCTGTAGCCTTTTTCAAACTCTTTGCAGGATTGGAATAAAGGACCTCAAATATGTATCTAATAAAAACCATCTATTGTGGCCAAAGGAAATGTCTTTTATCTGTGTTCAAATAGTCTCTTCTGACCTGCTCTTCGGAGCATCCTTTAGTTGCAGTATTTTTACAGGTGACAAAGGGTATGCTTGGTTATTGGGTTTTTTTTGCAAGCTCTGAATTAAAACAAGTCATCAACAACCTGATAATTAATGTGAAGAATAGAAATGGAACTCTTTCTCTGAACACTTACAAATGTTAAGTATACTCAAAAAGAATCAGTAGCTGAACTTGTCTAGCCTTGTCTTGCTGTAGTCAAATAGTTGTTTTGTTGTTCTTAATGGCCCTTCTGTGTATACGACAATGCCAGGTAGCTTTGTACTCCCCTATAATCTGTAAACTACCCTTCAAGTTTGTTTTAAAGATGTTTGCTTGAATTCACAGTATTATATTGTCCCCTTGTAAAACACAGGCATATAACTCCTTGAAAGTATTGGATGCTACATCTGTGTAACAAGAAAAGTACCATCTGTGGTAGATTACAGAGCAGAACACACATGGTTCAAATAAGGGAAAAAATCCATTGTTTACTAAATTTTTGTATTCTGCAACAGATACCACATAAAACTCAGACCCCTTTTTTCAGGCTTCTGTGTCAAATGTCAGGGAGTAAAGCCGGAGGAATGCATGAATGGTAGTGGCAGAAAATGTAGTGTTGTATGTCTTACTTCTTGAAGTATGCTAGAAATCTGCTTTCAGAAAGGGCAGCTGTAAAGAGGTAAGGAGAGAAATACTTTCTCTGGCCGTCTAGGAAGTCCAACACAGGACAACCCTAGTTATTCCCTAAGTGCCACTGTGGGTGTAATAAAGCTTTCCAGGCATTGATACACCACAGACTTTCACTCCCACCAGGCTGATTACTTCTCAGTATACCCCTTGCATAGCAGATGATTTTTCCATTGCAATCAGCAATAAGGTGACACGTACTTTGCCACCATCATGGAAAGTAACAAGAAAAGTCTCCACAGCTATTATATGCTCTAAATTACTTGAAGCGGCTGTAAGGATTTTTTTTTTTTTATTTGGACATAAGTAGGAAAAAAAATATTCTGTTTCTGTTTCTCCTGTTTGTTGGTTTTGGGGTTTGGTTTTTTTTTTTTTTTTTTTCCCAAGTATAAGGGTGCTTTACAAAAATATTTTACATTGGCAAGTGTGCTGTATGTCTGATTTAAGGATGCAAAGATTGCAAGGGCAGCAGACTCCTGGTTTCCCCTGGTAATCTCTTGTAGTTTTACATGGACTTGTAACAAATTACTCCTGAACTGATGCACATTGGGGAATGCATGGGTCTGTTAAGAGAAGGTTTTGGGGGTACATATCTCTGCATTTTTAGGATCTGATTTGAATAAGTAGTGATAGTGAAAATATCTGCTGCTATGTGGCTGCTAAGTAGGGAATCAACAGAGCTCTAAGAACAAATTTTGTGATCCTTATTTACAAATAAAGCTGAGCAAGGTAAGTAATATAGATAGTAGAGGTACAAAGACAATTTGTCTACATGCATTCAGCTTCAAAAGGGAGTGTGACTGGGTTTGAGTTTGGCTCTCCTTCTATGACCCCCATGGTATGATATGGCATTTCAGGCCTCCACATTTGGAGATTCCTGCATGCCCAAAGCACAGACTTCAAACAGAGTTGTAAACCAGATAGAGGCTTCTGCAAATGCATACAAGGTTGGTTTAAAAGCACTCCAAACACTTCTTGGAGTTTCAGAGCTGGCTAACCTTCTGTAACCGCAGCTGGAGCTGTCTTGCTCTAAAACCCATCTAGAATGCTGAGAAATTAATGCACATGAAAATGCAGACATTGTCTGAAACAGTTTCACACACATTTTCATGTATGGAACAGTTGATTACAAAGTGTTTAATTTCTGGCTAAAATCATATCCCAGTGAATTCCATGGAAAAACAACAATTTTAAAGTCTCTATTGAATTCAGGTTTAATTGAAATTGGTTAAACTCTGCTTAGAAAATATGCACAATAGGCTGCAGTTGGTCTCAGGGTGCTTACGCTTCCTATCTCACTTAATAACTTATTCAGAAGTCAGCTGTCCCACCGCAGAGACTACAGAGTGAGCAGCAACCTCTGTTCTTACTTCCGTAGTGCTGTGAAGAGTTCTGGTGGAAACTTGAACCTTACCTAGGTGAGGCCTATATGCCATTAATAAGAAGGACAAAAGTTTCACTCCGGCATTTTGCCTGTGCCCTGGGAACAAACCCATACGTGTCAAAATTGCAGTCTGCTGGGGCCCATCATGGTTGCTGTAGCTGTCGGTGGAGGTGCCAGCTGGGAGAGTGGGGTCAGAGTTACGGTGGGGTCACAGACCTCCATCCCAGCCTTTGAAGGATGCTTGGTGGTTCCAGGCTGTGTGGATAGGAAAGGGCACCAAGAAGTGAAAAGTACCATTAATAAGAAATCAGCCTTTTGCATTGTAGCAGACTTAAGAAGGTGATGGAATATGACTGAACGAGTATATATTATGGTAGTTAAGTGTTTATTACAGTTATTGCGATATGTGCTTGGACAAGAAGCAAGCTTGGACAGCTTCCGTGAATGGGGATTCTACAAAGAAGCAGATGATGCACACAGGATCAATTTAGTATGCATTAAATTTTTAGCTCTTGTAGTAGAGACTATACTTTTTTTTCCTAGTTGGTTTATTTGAAATCTGAAGACAGTTGAATATTAGGTCCTGACAGGCCCCCACACTGAGCACGTTTTGGAAATGCCTGTGGGATAACACAAGCAGGCCCCTTCCTACTTCTTACAGTCGTTTTCCAGAGACCTGGGCTTATAAGGACCTACTGGGAATCCGCCATCGTCCTAACTGTGGGAAAAGTGGGAAGAGGAGAAAAAGAAGGCAACACCAATGAGACCTTAAAGAAGTCAGGAGTGGCTACATGGAAGTCTTACAGTCAAACTATTTACTTCAGAGAGATGTTGCAAGTTTATGCATTTTGATTTATATATTTACCTACTAATTGCTTATTGACTTATTGCTTACTAATTGCTTATTGACATATTGATACCTTTTAGCAATGAGAAATCAACATATGTAGTCAGGTTCCCTGTGATACAATCTTCTGGCTTAGTGAAACAAAGCCTCCCTATGGTTTTAAAACATTGCATGATATTGAAAGCTAAAATATTAAACTACAAATTCACATTTATTTTTATATTTTTGCACTCTTGTGTACACTTATAAATGAGGGGGGGTTGTCACTGAGCATGCAACTGCAACATTTTATAGTTAGACTAAGTGGCAAAGCACCCACCTGCTTCTGCCCATTTCTAGTGCAGGTATTAAATAAGGAAACAAGTGATCCATCCTGGTTTTATATGCTGTGACTCTGATGATGAAAATCCAGAAGTGGGGCAGAAAATAAACCAAAGAGGACAAACTGGGTCTTCACTGCAATGTAACATTATTGTAAACTGCTATTGCAGTAGGTATGGTGACTTTCTCATTTGCCATGTCTTCTTGCCCAGCTGTTAGCTACTGTGCTCAGATTGCTTTAATTCCCCTCCCCCAGTGAATTCGTTCTGTCTTGCCTATGATCCTGAGAATGAAAGTTTCACTTTGTTTTCCACATTCTTGGAGCTACAGTTATTTTGCAAAAGCGATGCAGACTTTTATTGTGGGGTTTAAAGACTGTAATTCAAATGTGATTCTTAAAATGGCCACCCCCTGAATTCCAAAAGCAGTCAGTAAAATAAGGTGCTGTAAACTGTGTGCCTTCTGTACTTGCTCATATTTTCTTATAGCAGAAGCTGCTGCTTGTTGGGGATTAAAGAAATGAAATGTACTGGCATCTCTTCCAAACAGGAAAATCTAAAACTTTAGTCACACATCTGCTGAGGTAGCTGTGGTACTTAAAAGATCTTGCCTTCTCAGTTACAATGAAGTGAAAACTAATCCATAACATTTTGTGCTGACCAGACAAAGCATACTCATTTTATTAGTTGTGTCATGCTGTTGCACCCCCTTCCCTGCACATGCATTCAAAATACTCCGTATTTCCCTGTATTTTTCCCTGCAAAATATAGGGCCCTACATAATTTTGGGATTTAAGTTGTTTTACTGTTTTAATTTTTAAAAAAACAAAGCAAAAACCCCCACACCATAAGCACAGCTCTTCTTCCCAAAACCTCAAAACTTCACATAATGAATGCTTTTCCATTCATGGAGCTTGCAGAGCTTATTATCGTTTCCATGTTTTTTACAGGAGTTACAGGAGTTACTCAAGAGTTCGCTTTGGATGGAGGCTTAGTATGTTTCTCACAATCAAGCTTTACTCACATAATCACAGATTTTTGAGACAGTGTTAAATTGGATTTTTTTTAAGGTAACAGAAACCTCTTTGTTTGAAGCCTCCAGATTCTAGAAATACCAAAAGCCCAAATGCAGTTGAGAGAAAAGAGAAATAAGAAACATCTGGTAAGTTAGGATACTGCCTGCACTGGCACAAAGATACAATAATAAAACGCCATTTTTTCTCCAAGTCTGTTCTTGCAAATAGTATTATTACAACAGTCTGCTGGCTGCAGAGCGCCTTATGGGAATGAGAACATGCTGCAAAGCATTTTGATGCACAGAACAGCCACACTTTGGAAATAGTTCTCTGTTGGCTAGTTGCATGAAAGAATAGTGAGGCTGGCTTGTAACTGCGGCAGGTCTGCGCGTCTTTCATGGGCATATTTGCGCTAGCAGCTGGTAGCAGAACCAAGCGCGGTGTAAAAGTTTCATTCCTTGTTAGTTCAGACAGCCACCGTTGTAATTGTTTCTTCACAGTACTGGGAAAACGTCACTGGATTACCATTGGGATCATCATTTCTGGTTTGTCAGTTCATCTTTGATATTCAAAACCCACCTGGACGCGTTCCTGTGTGGCCTGATGTAGGTGTTCCTGCTCCAGCAGGGGGATTGGACTAGATGATCTTTCAGAGTCCCTTCCAATCCCTGTTATTCTGTGATTCTTGGTCATGATAGGCTGTGGCCTGCAAGTAAATGGACATTACCAGTGTATATGAAAATTGTAACCCAAACTGCTAGGCTTACTGATATAGATTGAGCTGAATGCCCCACTGCCGAGGGACGGTTTGGTCTGGGCAAGCAGGCAAAAGTCTTGCACAGGGTGATTCCCCAGCTCACAAAATAGGGTGTATGGTGGTTGTAGCAGTTCAAGGAAGGTAAACTCATCCCAGCCATGATTTGCATACTTACATTCAGCGTACAGACAACTCTTGTGCTTTTCTACAATGCAAGCTCTGCACATCCTGGCAGAGATATTCCTATCCTGTTGAACAAAAATAGTGAACTCCCTGTTTTAGCAGCAGCTAAATTTATTTTGAGATGCAACAGGCAATACCACCATTTTGGAAAAATAGCATTTCATAAAAAATACCGTGGATGTAGTCTCGCTTTCTTCTCCTGTTCCCTTTTTTTTATTGTTCCCTTGCTCTTCCCTATTGTCAAACTGTGCCGTGGTTTGGTGCTGAACAGGAGGTGCTGATTTATCCTAGTGTCAAACTGGCAATTCTTCATGGAGCTGTAAACTTGAATCTTTGCCCCAGTGTAAAATGGCTCTGCTGGCACCAGATGTCAGTGTTGGTCTGTGCTAATAAGCTTGGAAGGGCACATCTGTGTCCCCGCCTCTGCACCACAGGCTGAGCAAGTGCCTCAACATCTCAAAATGGTGACAACCTGTTCTGGTGAGCTGCCATTGCCAGCACCTGAACTATAGACGAAATTGAAGTGCTATTGAAATACAGTCATTGCAATAAATTTATAAACCATACTAGGGTTAGAAAGCGATACCTGGCTTTATGGAATAGTGGGAACGCAAAGAGAAACTGGGACATTTTCTATGCTGCCCTGAATGTGATTATCCTCAATTTCTTACAGGCTTCCATGAAATTATTCACTACTTTGATTCCAGTAACTAAATAAGTTTAAACACGTGCTAATTAATTTCTACAAAGCTCTAGATTTATTTAGATCAACTGGTTGAAAAATCCATATTAATAGACAGTGGTTATTGTTTACTTTTAATCTACTATATACAATTATTGCAGAGTAAAACAAGTATGTTATACAGTGAAGACTTTTGATGTATTTCCACCTGTAATTGTCCTTAATGTAAATGCTCTTTTAAACAGACCTTGCACTCAGACTGCTGTTCTCATTAGGTATTTCTTGCCTGCAGTACAATTGCCAACCTGTTCAATATTATTCATTAAAGGGCTTATGGTTTCAGTAGATTTCCAGCATTTGATACTTATAAGGGACACTTGAACAGCTAATTGGTTGTCATGATCTAAACAAGCCAAAGATGAAAAGCTTTTTGCCATTCAAAAACCAGCTTACTTAATAGTTGTGGGTTTTTTAGATCTTGGAAAAATTCAGCAATACAATTTTTTTGCCAAAATTGTGAAACTTCATTGTTTGAAAGTCAGCAAATGAAGCATCTCAACCTTTTAGAAGGATTTTATTTTTAAAAGCATCTGACTAGCTATGAAATAATTAGACTATTTTTTTTTTTAAATTTGTAGCAAACAAGAAAGAGACGTTTCGGTTTACATCATTCGGAGTCTTACTTACTGGTTATCATTTGTTTTGTTGAAAATGATGGGCCCTGCTTAGGTGTTTGTGCCCAGTGGTCTGAAAAATTTTTCTGAGGAGCTTGCACTTAAACAAGTTGAGAGGGTTTGAAATGACGATTTCTCTGCAGTGAGTCTGGCTAGCATGATGGAGTCACCACCACAAATCACAACAGTCTGGGGACTTCCTGACCGCAGAGACCATTTTGGTTCTTCAGGATCGTTTGGTATTCTGTGCTGAGTCTGATGGTGCTTTATGACCCATCTTAGCATGTCTTTATATGTATTTCTTGCACTTAGATAGGTAGATCCAAGGAGATTACATATGCCAAAAATAATTCTCTTCCATTTTACATTTTTTTAATTTCCATACTCCTGTCATTCTAACAGGAGTATAAATATATTTCATAATTCCAAGATCTTTTATCACTTTTGTAGTCTACAACAAAAATTATATTTAAAGGCCAAGTTGTTGTAGCAATATGTGTGTTTGTCTTACAAGAGTCTATCCAGCTCTGGTTGTGAAAAATTATTTATGAGAAGCAAGCTGAAAAAGATGCTGCGGAAGGACCAAATGTAAATTGCAAAAAAATATTTGGTACTGGTTAAATGTTACAAAACTTGCTTAAAAAGTAGTTTGGTAAATTACATCAACACAAGAACAACCATTTTGCTAACACTGCACATCTTCAGTTAAAGCAAACTGTTGTAGCCAGTTCTAGATATATCTTACCTGCAGCTGCTGTAACTATACTTGAAGTGCAGTCTGGGGAAATCTTCATAGATTTTGCAGTTATGCTGTGCTGTTTGTTTATAGGCAAATTATTTGCACTAGACACTAATTACAAAAAGCTGACAAAAATAATGAGCTTTACCAAGATGCCTTGTAACTTAAAGAAATAAATTGTCATTATTATAAGTTAATAATTATCATTGATGTAATGAATACCAAAAGTGATGCAAGTTCAACCTGTTGAAGTATGTATGCGAGGAAAAAAGAAGTTTGAGTAAAGTAGGAAGGGATGCGTTTTGAGGCCAGTGACTTGAAACTGATTTCTGACTGAGATCCCGTGTTTCACTTTCTGGAGGACTGTAGAGAATTCTTCACTGCTTGTGATCCATGGACTGAAAAGAACTTTTTGGCATAATTTTGCCAGGGAAATGTTACTCTGTGTTAAGGAAGCTCATGCTGTCTAGTTCTACTTTTAGTGACCACAGCGATGTGAATCCTGGTGCCAGCATGTTCTGCTGGTGTGGCTGTTAAAGGGATGGGCTTAATACATAAGAGAGGAGTCAGAGTTCAGAGTTAGGGATGTTATTCCTTGTTTGGGACCCTCAGTTTTATGGGAATTATATAAGGTGGTTTGGAGTCATTATAGTTCACAAAGCCTATCTGCAATTTGAATTGCAATCTAAAAGTTCCTGTTTGTCTACTGTCATAGAGGAGCATAAAACAAGCAAGATCTTGGGTTAAATATATATAATTTAAATGCTTAAAATTAAATGTGATCAGAAGTATCTTGGTGTTGAATAGATCTTGATGAACACTTCTGCTATCAATTTATAAAATTGCAGTTTGAAATCACAAAGTTCAAGCTCTGTGGCATACTACATCAATGACTTCCACAGTTTAACAATCTGCTATGTGTAGAAGTATCTCTTTTAATTTGCTTAGAGTGTGGCCCTTAGTAATTTAGTTTCCCCTAATTATCGTATTTTAAAAAAGACAACTAATATCCATCTCTGTGTGCTTTAGTGTCAGTGTCCTTTTTGCTTTTTCAGATACCTGTCATAGTCCTTCCCTCATTTTTTCTTTTCAAGCAAACAGTCTCTGTATTTGTTTCTCAGGCTGTTCTGCAGCTCTGGTAATGCTCAACAAGTTCTATCACTTTGCATAAAAATGTTTTGTTTTCTACTTCTCCCTAACTACTCTTCATATTCTCACTTGTTTTTAACTTTTCCAAACAGTTAATATTTTTCATAGAACTATGCATTAAAACCCCAAGGTCTCTTTTGTAAGGGGAAGTAACTGGTTTAGGCCTATCATTATATATAGACTGTATGTTTTAAAATGGGCCTTCTTTACTTTGTTCATCAATACTGGATTCTGGGGAACACTTGGATTTCAGAAGTCCTCACTCTGATTTTTATTCTAATAGGGCAGACTTTCAACCCTGAGAACGCATTGTGGAGAACCTTCTTCCAAAGGTGACAGTCTAAATTCTGAAAATATCAATACTTGTCAAAGAACAGAAAGCTAAATGCTTGGAAAACCTTTTATTTGATTCTAGTTCTGTCTCATTCTAGATGTGTTGCTTAACCCAGGTCACACTTGAAATAGCAACGAATGCTTCTCTCTAGATCCAAGCCTGATTGCTTTTGAGGTACCTTATAGGTAGGCTAGTATATAATTTTGTTTCCTACATTTCAGAAATCTTGATACAGTTATTATGGGTATAGACTAACTTAAAAGAAAGTAACCATGCTATCCATAACTGGTTTTCAGAGCGAGTTACTTTTAGTCACTTTATGTTCATAGACCCTTTGCAGCAGGGAAATTGCTTTTCTACCTATGTATTCCACACCTTAGTTGTAATAGTAACAAGAAAACATAAACCACTTCAGAGATGATGTAATCGTGGCCCAAATGTTAGCATTATTGTGTTCATCTCCAAGCATATGGCAATTTCATGGTTAAAACTTTGAAACATGATTTAGTGTTTTGTGTTTATCCACAAAGTGTAACTAAGAGGAAAATGATATAAGGATGAGGAAATCCCAAAACACGCTTTAAAATTTCATGTCTCTCTAAATGGCAGCTATTCAGTAGGTGAAGTGGCTGTAGCCTGGGGGATGGTGAAAAGTACATGTTTAAAATACTCTTTAACATGCTATCAGTATTTTTTCTCTTTCCCACCCCCATCTACCTTCTATTAAACTGAAATTATATTAACCAATCCCATGCGTTATAGAATTTATATTCAGAAATTAAAATTGGATTAGGCCCTCAGAGGAGGGAGAATATGAAAAAAAGCAAACCAGTAACTTTAGCTTAGTAGGACTGAAAAAAATATCTTTGGAAAGAGAGAATACCAAGAGTGAAAGAATTGGAACGTTGCTTTAATTGAAAAGAATGCTAAACTAATGTTTATATTAGAATAAATTACTGGAAAAAAAACTAAGAGAAAGTATGAAACTATGAAAACATATCTAGACCACAGAGTCAAAATAGGTTAAATTTGAAGAGGACATCTAAGGGAACTTGAAACTTCCTGTTATTCTCCTATGTTAGATTTCTAATAAAAATAAGAAAGTGATCTTAGCAAGGAATGTATTTCATTGTCATCTCTTGACTCTTTTCTCATATTACCTTGGAAAACCATGATTATGAATAGTAAAAATAGGAGCTCCATGTGCTCTACCATATACTTTTTTCTGGTTTGTATTTTTGTTGAAGAAATTCTAATCCGTATTATCTGTGATTTTACACCAGAAATTATGGTGTAAAATTTTATGAAAAGGTTGCTTTCCTCCTAGTTGAGAGTAGGGTAGAGGGATTACAATAGCTCTATACTTTACATTTAGCATTGTTAATAAAATCTTATTTGCATTTTAAGTGTCTGATGATACAAATTCTCACTTATTTGTCAATTAATGTATTTTAACTCACCCACACATTTTTGCTACTGGTTATGTACAACTTAACCGCTTGTTTGCAGCAAAGCTCTCTGCTTTTCCCAAAGTTTCTCATTCATGAAAGCTTTCTGTTTAAAAAAACCAAACCCCACACATAACACTACCCCCTGCCCCACCTCAAACAAATCAAACCTAAGAAAAAACCACAAACCAAAGCCAAAACCTCACCTACTGGCCATCTTTATAACTCTTGTCAACCCCGAGATACCTCCAAATACCCAACAACATTTAGCCAGTCCATTAACTCTGACTTTATATTGCCTATTACCCTATCTGCTTATTACTTTGTAGTTCTGCCTGTGATTTGCAGTCTCACCTGTCACACACACTCTCTCTTACTGTTTCCTGTTCTCACCATAATGCTGTTATTATATAATCTTTGACTGGTATTTTTAAACCCTTCCACAAAGTAAAATTAAATTATCACTTGTTTAAATATATTCTGACAGCAGTAACACAAAATATGTTAAAGCTATAATAACTTGGTTAAAAAATGGAAATACTGGTCTATTTTAGAAATATATAGAAGCCAAAAAGGAGCCATAGCATATATTACAGCTTATTATCTTTGAAGAATTACAACCTTTTAGTGTACACCTAACTGTGTATTAAGACTGCAAATTAAATACTCCATTTACTCAAATTTTCCTGTTTGGTGGTAGTAAGACCAACTGACATTATGGGAATGGTATTTTAATAATGGTTTGAGAGATGAGGTAATACTTTGATCACTGAAAGGAAATGCCTTTCTGTAAGGATTTTTGCCTTGATTTACAAATAAAAACCTGAAGAGGTCTCATCTGTGTGCACTTTATCCAGGGAAAAATGTGCAGTGAAAAATTTATTTTTTCACCTAATTCAATTGCACTGATTGAAATCCTATTGAAGTTTAAGAACTGTTTAGCTTTTTCTATAGTTTTTTTCATTGGGATAGAAAAAATAATAATTCTTTTGACTTTCATGCAAGTCAACAACTTGTCTCTCAGATCATAAATCTAATCACCAGTAGAAGTTGGACAGAAGAATGCCCCTTTATAGCCATTGTGCTATTGTCTATGATTTCACACACTCTTTCTTCTTATGTGTACGTAATGACTGAGCAGGACTCAGCTTTCCAAACATGAGAACTAATGACTCTCTTATTCCCCATTTTTTCCTCAGGAAGCAGATAGAGTTCTTCCTCGTTCCCCAAGGTTGCCCAGCATGGTGCCCTCCTAAGAAAGCAAGAATGAGAAGGATGTTAAAGACACTTCTTTCTCACATTTCCTCCTTTAATAAATTTTGTGCTTTATTTTCCTTGTATGGGATCTACTCCAAATTTTTTGTTGTGAGCACAGAGTTTTACTTAAATCTTACATCTGTTAAATGAATCTATTTGTGTGCAGCAGTCTGCTACAATGATTAATATTTCCCATCTTGGTGTGGACTGTTGATGCAAAACACAGGATAATATTTTCAAAACTGCACATTTCTAACTAAAATCATATTAGTCATCTTTTCTAGACAAAAATGAAGGGCTGTGTCTACACTCAAAGTGAGGTTACTTAAAATGCAGACAGAAAATAGCACATAAAAGTTCACAGCATTTTCAAAGCATGCATGGATACATGTAGCTCTAAAAAATTCCAGGGTGTGGTTTTTTTCTGTTCTGGAAGAAAAGACAGATGTTTGAACTCCAACGTTATCCACGCCATTAGTCATGTTTTCCAGGTTGGTTTCCTAGATGAACTGTGGCTTCCAGTCTATTATATCTCTGGGATTCCTCTTCTACTACACCAACATCTGGCATAGTGATTTTATACAATTTTGTGATTACTTTCACAATTTTAAATACATACACCATTAAAAACATTAAAAGGCAGGGAGGTATGCTATCTGACAAAGGAAAAATGGTTGTGGCTGCAAAATGCCGTCTCTGCTTTATGGTTGCACATGAAATTTTAATCATGGGAGGTTAAAGAGCCTAGTCATAGTTTATCTTTGATTTTTTTTCCTTATGTCTGAGTCGGAACATTCATCAAACAATAATCTGTGACAAGACAGGCATCTGAAGTAAGCAGAGAGCTAGCAATCTTTGAAGCAGTGTAGGCATCAAGAAATTTCTCAATCAAAGCCTGGTGACCTTTAGCATGGCTACTGTGGCCCAGCCCTCCCTTTAGCAACACCTACAAAACACTACTGAGATCAGAAGGGTTTCAAAGAAGTGAAAGTGAATTGTGGTTCTTGTTCTTTCTACTTATGGATGATAAAACAGGTAAATAACCCATATGTTGCACAGAACTGAGTTTTGACCGTGAAAATAATGTCAGTGATGAATTTTAGGCAGACAGGCACATGACAAAATCACCTGACAGAAGATGACTTGGGGACAAACATTTTAGCAGGACCTGTTGGGATAGGACAAGGGGTAACAGTTTGAAATTAAAAGAGGGTGGATTTAGACTAGATATAAGGAAGAAATTTTTTACAATATGGGTGGTAAAACACTGACACAGGTTGCCCAGAGAGGTGACAGATGCTTCATCTCTGTAAACATTCATGGTCAGGTTGGAAGGGGATCTGAGGAACCTGACCTATTTGTAGATGTCCCTGCTCATTGCAGGGGGATGGGACTAGATGACTTTTAAAGGTCCCTTCTGACCCAAGCTATTCTAGATTTGTACAGTTACAGACTTAATCGCTTCTGATCTGGACTTCTGTATGTCATTAGCTTGTACCACCCAAATTGCAGGTTTTTCTCTTCAGTCTTAGATCACTCATAAATCAGAAAAGATTGAGGCCCTGTATTCCTGTATTTTCTGCCTTTCTCAATTAATTTAAAACTATATTTCTTATATATTTAAGCTTATATGGGACCAGTGCTTTTTAATGTAATGTAAGGTAATTTCTCCTAGTTCCAACCAGCTGATGTCAGAGTTTCCTTAATGTGCAGATCCATGTGCTGCAGGTGTAATTAGTAGAGCTGCCAGAGCTGTATCTCCCTATTATAAAAGTGTCTGAGCTGCACACAAAGTCATCTTGCAAGGACTTCTAAACAACTTGCTCAGAAATTGTCTGAATTTCATGACTTCTAGAGATACTGGTAAAAAAACAGCCTCTGCCAGGCAGATTGAGTGCTTCCATTTTGAATTATGGAAGATACCCAAGGTTTTGTGTTTTAGTTTGATTGCATTTTATAATATTGTATAATGAAGTTAACTCATCTAGAGCCTTAGAGGCAGATTTTTATTGGTTCAATTTTAAATTAATAATATACTAAATAAAATTATAAATTCTTGCACTTAACCCAGTTCAGGCTGATCCATAAAGTAAAGCACAACAGTAAATATAATGCTACTTATATGCTTTCCTAGCAAGGAACACCCACTAATTCTGTAACTCAAAGAGAAATATCCAAAGATAACTTTACTCAACCATAAAATGTGAGTCTCAAACACTAAATCTAGATCTTTTCTTTGATAAGAATGCATATGAATAAATCGATTATTAAAGACATATAGTACTCACAAACTCTCATACCAGTTATGCTACTGTAATGTCTTGATTCCCTATCAGTGCTTGTATTCTCAAAGGTTTCCCAGTACAGTGTTGACTTACTACTGTAGCCACTAACATTTGCCAGAATTTCTTAACTGTAGTCATCTTTGTAGCTGCAATCATGGCAAAGTCTCTTGTCTTGTGCTCCCCTGAGAGTGCCTCTTATTTAGATTCTTGGAAAATAAATCAGTGACTGTTTCAGCCCACGTTCTAGCAAGTGGACGACCTCTGTATCCCTTTGGATAGCTCTGTAATGACTCATAAGTCATGTCGGATCCTAGCTTTCTTAACATTTTTTCCATTCACTTTAGATGCAGAACAGTGATTTTTTTTCTGCAGTTTGTCTGTAAGAACATGAGGGAATTCTATTTAGCATAAATGAAGTTAGTTGACCAAATCTGTGCTTCTTCACTGGGTTCTTCATGTGGCAGTTAATTTAATTTTCCCTGCTGTGAATCTCTCTTTGACAAGTTAGTGCTCTGAACAGCTAGTAAACAGAGCAAAGTATCTCCTGGCTACCACTTTTTTCGTGCGCATCAAGCTATGCAAAGTGACCTTTGTCTGGCACTCCATAGATTGGTCCCATGTTCAGCCTGATTTAATGTATCCGTTTGCACAGATTTTATTTTAGAAAAGAAATTTGGCAATGCTGATATGTGAAATTATGTGATCACAAAATTTCTGTGCTACACAGTGGGAGGATAGTGATCTGTTTGCAAAAAAGAACAGTCTGAATAAAGTACGCAGCCAAGACATAGGTTTTTAAAGGTACAGAAAACTACCAAGAATATATTAGACATAAGATTGAGAGTTAGTTCTCATATAGCATTTCCAATAATAAAACTTAATTGTAAACCAGTTACAGAACGTAATGTTTCATTACAGATAGTACCTCAGTGCAGGTAATGAGACTAGCAAAGCTGTGGTTACTGAGAACTGGAACGAATAGTTTTCTCCCCACCAGGACAGCCTTCTGTAAAACGGCTTTGTCCAGTCCATCCAGTACCATGTTTCCATTCAGAGTGTCTGTAAACTCTGTCTCACCTTAAAATACCTTTTAAGTTACTCTAACAAAGAACATGGTTTCCTGTGGTATTTAATAATTTATGACATTTTGTTCATATTTTTCTTAATTTTTATATATTTCATAACCTTCATACTTGGGCAGACAAAAGAAAAGCAGTTGTTAGCTGACATTTAGAATCATAGGATGGATAAATCCAGGTTATTAAAGGTATTTATCCATCTTAAGATTCACGTGAGACGCCTAAGGGCAGCTCTTAAAGAATTTAGACAACAAAATCCTGTTTGTTGAATGCTTTTTTTTTTCCTTTTCCTCTGAGAGAGTTTGTAGTATGTTTATATATATATATATATATATAAAATATTTATAATTAGTTTTGTTCTGGTTTTGAATGGAGTATGGGTACCATTGTGCTATGTGTAGTTTTTCAGCCTGCACAAGCCACCTAGTTTTTCATAAAATCTGTTTGGGTCTGTGTGGGCACTCAAGCTATAGCTGAGTATTCGGCTGGAGTTTCATTTCTCTGCAGGTTTGTGTTTTAGTTCCTTTCCTATTTCTGGCTGTAGCCCAGCCATAGTTACTGGGCTGTCCTGCCTGCATTGCAGACAAAATCCTGTCAAATAAAACCAGATGCAAGATGCTACCGCATTTTGTGTAGAACATAATTTCCATCTGCTCTGATAAAGTTTTAGCAATTGCAATGATGGGTTCATTGCGTGGTATAAATGCAGCAAGTGTCTAGATCCAAATTCTGAAAGTTGTCCTCTATGCATAAGCCTGTCTATACAACAGTCATTGCAGGAGGGAAGCCTCAGTTGCTTGAAGACAAATATGTGTAATTTTTTAATATAATGTTGTAACTGGAAATTTTATGTTTATCAACAGATTTGATCAACTTGGCAAGCAATAATTTTAGTGAAAACAGGCAGGATCTGAGAGAATCTTTAGACAGAGTCTTTATTCTAAATGAGAGATTGTATGCCATAAGTAGCAGAAATATTTTGTGATTCTTATTCTATTCTTAAAATATTTAAGACTCCATCAGAGTGCATAATAGAAATGCTGTTATAAAGGCCAAGTTACTGATGCTTAATATTGCCAGCTTCTGGAATGGCTAGAACTCAATTCCTGTAAAAGGTTACATGCCTTGCATTGTTAAAATTTTTTTGGCTTTTTTTCCCCTTTCCAGTTAAAATCAAATATTTAAATACATTTAACAAATTGTTGCTATATCATTTCACTGAGTGAATCCCAGGGCACTAATGCCTTTCTGTATTTATAGTACCTACTGCATTCTTCCAGCTTTCATTTTTGTGGGGTGGGGGTGGAAGAGAAGCGTCAGTTATCTGGAGCACTGCTAACAAAAGCAGCTCTCAAAAGTGGTTAAAAAGAAATAGCTGAACATTACCTTAAAAATAAAAAGCTGTATTTCATTATCACACTCAGCATTGAATTTCATTGAATTCATTCATTAAATTAGGTTTTTATGATAAATCCCACCCTGTTAAAATTCACTCTCCTTTAAACAGTAGAGGAGCTCCAGTTACTTGACATACTGTTTATTTCAAACCTATGCCTGAATGGTGTGTCTTTTTAAGAATAATTAATGATGCTAAGAAAAGAATGGTTTAAAAAGATACAGCAAGCCATATAACAGCACAATGTTAACAAAAAAGCCGGCTTTACATCTGCAGCTATTTGACATAGTAGCTAGGAAATGGGTGCTTGCTTGTTAGTAAAAAAAGTACCTGAGTAGCTGCTGCGAATCGTCAAGGTTGTTAACAGGTTAATTCACAGACCAAGTGGGACTGGGTGGAGTTGAAAAAGTGTGTGGGGCTCTGTGGGAGCTCTTCTACCAGCAGTTAGAAGGAGAGACCTTTGGCCATAGTGTGCAGCCATGTCAGCTGAAGGTTCACTGTAGGTGAGTTGTAGCCTTCACACAGAGCTTGAGGAAATAATCCTTGAATATGCTGTCTGACATGGGCTCCTAAATATACAAAATCTTAAAGGAAAGAACTAAGTGAAGTAACTGCCAAGTAGAGGAGTTGATCTTTTTATTCCTGAAAAGTGGTTGTACTAGCTTCATTGCTTATGTATTTGTTTGCCTTAGAAACAAAAAACAAACAACAAAACCAAACAAACCAAACCCAACAACTAGAATATATATACATTGACCAAATCTTTGGAATTATTGCGTTAACAGAGTTTATTTCTGACAGAATGAAGATCTGCAGTTTCAAACCTTTCCTGCTTGTATTTTCCAGAAAAAAATGTCAATGGCAAGATGTTAACTGGCGCAGTAAAAAAAATTGCTAAAACCTTTCTTTTTTATTTTGTGGAAATAACCATAAAGAGCTTTTCTGCAAGATTCCACATTATTTGTGGGACTTACACTTATATATTAGGACTAGACCACTTGGTAAAAAATTACCAAATTCTCTAAATTCTAGAAATCTAGAGGGATGTGAGTGGTTTTGCTATCAAGTCAAGATGCTATAATAGAAAATTTAAATTCTGGCCTTGTCTATCTTTACTCTGAACCAATAAAAGGTTAGAAAGGAGCAGTTCATAAGTTTTCCTGTTTGTCAAACTTTGAAGCTTATTTTTGTAAGGGAGCAGTGAAAGTTCAGGGGAACTGTTAGCTATGGTTTTGGATGTTTTTTATAAAAGGATTTATCTTTTTAATAAAAGAGACTAAAACTTCAGGAATTTAAATGTGAGAAAGGAAAAGGGAAGTATAGGAACTTGAATTGTGGCTTTCTTCTCTGTCTGAGTGGATATTTGGGGCTGTTTTGTGGAAATGTACTGATCATAACTAGCATGGAGCCTTTCAAATTTAAGATTTTGTTTTGCTGGAGTCATAAAAGAATAAGCTTTCTTGTGGTGGACAAAATATAATTTTAATTTATTTTTTTTATCTCAAAGATGTCTCCAAATATTTTCTCCTTGTCTTTCTCATAGTAGTCAGTTCTAACCTAGAGATACTAATCCAGCTGCTATGGTACTATGGATTATACAGCGGAACAAAGCATAGCTGTAGGGATGAAATGCTTCCTTACCTTGCATTAGGATTCATTGAAGATGGCCTTTACTACTGTTTAACATAGTGGTTTTACAATGTGGACACGTCCAACAAGGACTTGATTAGATTGGGTTTTGCTTTACACAGTCCTCTAAGGGCTTAGATAAATGTTTGTGGGTTTTTTTTTCTTTCTTTCTCTATTAAAGCTATTGGAAATAGGGGCTCAGTTGTTGACAACACATGAAGCTTGTGAATCAGGGTATGACACAAAAAAATACACACACCAGCAAAGAAACTCTACAGGTGAATTCACTATGCCTCTGGGACTGGTAAATCAGTCAGTATTTTGAAAGAACACTAAGAAATCAGTGTATATAATCAGTAACTACTTACAATTTATTTTTTTTTTTTTGGATATGCCAGCATTGACCGGTTTTTGAAATGGTGATCTAAAAAGCCTCTTTTGTTTGAGCTTCTTCATGCAGGCCTCTGTGGTGCTGCATTGTCTAACAATTTTAGGAGCAGAATACCCTGGATCAAATTGACATACCCGTTTATATACAATTTTGTAAATTATAAAGACATAACTGGACGTTTTATATGAGTAGTATCTAAGAATGATTGTGTTTTATTAATTCTGAAAGCAGTAAAGCTTGCACAAATTGTTTGCATTAGCCTTTGAAGTCTGTTTTCTTAACATCTTGACTTCTGCTGTGGCTTTTTGGCTTTGTGACAGAGAGATGTTAACTTGAATGATGAAAGCATGGTAGCAACTACACTTAGGTCCAGCTGCTGTAGTGTATCCAGGATTTGCTGTATGGTACTTATGGCTTCCACAGAAACTGTAATTTAAAATTAGTGAGAATGAAGGCGTCTCGTTGTAGCATCACTCATAGTATTATAATGCTTGCAACTTCTGCCTGCTAGAAAGCTTGCAGGTTTGGTCTTGTATGAATTAGTTCTGTATTTCTTCTATATAGAACAGAAAATTCCAAACTTTATGCTCATCAATCTTGAATTCATGTGGTTTTATTCCCTCTCTCCCCTCATCGGAATTCTAACTAATAGGCACTTAAAGCATTGCAGTAAGTCACTATGGGATTAATGTTTTTCCATGCTGCACAGCTGTTTGGCTTTTTTCTTAGCTGTAGTTCTCATCAGGTAGTTTGGACTCTTTACTAAGTTGTGTAGCAGAGGAGAAAAGGGAAGAGGCTTGTGAAAAGGAAGAAATCTGTTTAAGACCAAATAATAAATGGGAGAGGGGAAGAGCAACTTTGTTATTCTTTTTTAAAAATACATTTTCCCCTTAACCATTTTCTTCATATTTTTTAGGCTATAAAAGCGGTTTCTCTGTTCTCTAACATAGTATTTTTTGGAAAAGTCCTATAAAACATGGTAGAAATCAAGTTTGATTTTGGGAAATGTTATTTTCAAAAACTATGGGTGTTTTTTTTGGAAATAGATGACTGTTATTTCTAAAGCACCTCTGAATTCCACTGGCTTTTATGAGGAAGACTTTCACAGCTGTATAGTGAGATATTCCCATTCAAATTCAACAGTAGTTCAACACTGAAGCCCTATCCTTTGAAAACTTCCCAGAGTACCTCTGAGTATTGGGAAAGGGCTGCATGGCTCCCTGCATGCTTGTGCAATGACTGCCATGTTAGGAATGCAGCTTTGTTTGTGGCTTCTGAAAGCATTAAATATGAAAATGCATACTAAAATGTAGTGAAGGATCTAAAACTATTTAGAGAATTACTCTGATGAAAAATTATGAAAGAACTTGCATGGAGAGGTGGACACAAAAAACCCTAATAACAAAAAGAAAATAAATTCAAACCACCTGAAATGCTGACATCATTTTTCCACGGTTTTAATAAAGAAATAAATACACCTCCACTAAAAAACCCTTCTGCCAACTGAAGTTCTATAGTGTTGTAAAATCATGTTATGCTGTTTTGAATGTGAATCTGAAAGCTCACAGTGGCCAAATTTTGTGTTCCCCCATGCCAGAACTTTAATAAACTTAGATGCAAACAAAATAGACTTTCTAAGAGTCTGAGGTACAATTAGTCTTTATAGATGAAGTTAACAAAGTGATGGTTTTGCCTGTAGTTAGGGTTCCAGTTTCACAGCGAGTTGAGTGATAAACAGCCTATTTCTCTGAGCATTCCTTAAAAGATATTTTTTGGGGTGGGAAAGTTTAATAAATACCCGTGTACGGGTGCAAAATTAGAAATGTGGAGACTGCAGAAGGGAATGCAGCAGCACATACAGTGCCAGATCCCAAAGAAGCAGTGCTTCCCCGACTCCTCTCAACAGTGGTGTGGGACCTGTTGTAGCCTTGTAATGCTTATTCACTTACTGTGTGAAATTTGCTGACAACTAACTTTATAGCCATCAGAAGAAAAAGTTTAAAAAGGCTCTTGTAAATTACTTTAGTTCCCTGCTTATATGTTAGGTATTAGCAATTTAACTCTCAGAGTTGAACTGTAAATTCTGTGCCTTTGATGTAACACATTGCAAACCCACATGGGTCCCAGTCGCTGTTTTTTCTGATGCCTGGCACTTTGCCCTAGCTCATGTTTCCAGATATACTCTTGAGATGAATAAAAGGTCACCTTTCCCTGGGTCTACAGAAAGCTGCATGGAGCATCGCTTTGGTATGCTAGACAAAGACCTATCTATGTATTATGTAGTGGAAACTACATGGAAGGAAATTAATATTGCGGGTATGACTCCCCTTCTGCCGGGCCTCTAGTTCCAGGTTATTGCTGTGCAGAAATGCCGTATGTTACCACTTTGTGGTAGCACCAGCTGGAGTTCTTAGGGGCTGATGAAGGGGAAACTTAAAGACTCCTGGAGCAATACTGGAAATATTGCTTTGTAAAAATAGTAGGAAAATTCAGGCATCTCAGATCAAGTAAAACAGTAAAGAACAAAAGCATTTGCAAGTACCTGCCTTCCTGGTCCTCTCTTCCTACTCTTGCCCTTCTGAGCACCTGGTAGCAGCCAGTGCTTTTTGGTTTTGTTCAGTTTGTGCAACTGCTGCACTGCTACTCACATGCTGATTAAGTCACTGGGGAAAAAAACCAAAACATAACTGCCAGAAGTTAAGACATACAGTTTTCACAGAGAGTAAGAATGGAGTGTAAAAGCGAGGACTGGAGAGGACTTCCAGAATTCCGGTCCTGACTTTTTAAAATGCTTTTCCTGAAACTTGTACTCGAATTTTCCTTTGGATATTTGGGCAAGGGTAGACTTATGAGACATGCACTTTTTATCTGAAGCTGCACTAAAGTAACAAATGTGTAGGATTTGTTTTTGTGATTGGATATATAAAAATAGCACTGCCTGTAAGCAATTTGAAAAGTCCCTGCAACATGGTACAGTACACCATAAAGGCTTTCTGATTGGGAAAACATTTTCTGTTCCATCAGGGTTAACCCTTTGGTAATAGTAAATGTGTAGCAGTTGACATGTTATTGTCATGGTTTAGGCTGAATTGGTTAATTATGTGCAACAGATGCTCTCCCCCCACCTCTCTTTTCAGGGAGAGGAGGAGGGATAAAGAGATTTACAAGTTTAGAAGGAACTAAACTAATGAAATAATAATAAAATAAAAAGAAAAAAAATGAAATAGGTACAATATATGCAAAACTGTATCAAGCTCCGAGGATGACATCACTGGCAGGCATTGGGGAAGTCCCAGACTGGACTCAGTGATGGATGGGAACTGGATTCTGCCTCTGGAGTCAGGAACACAGGGATCGGGATCAAAGGCAGATGAACAGACAGGGTCCTCCCAGAACATTGGCCATTGAAGGAAGAGAGTTGACCCTTTGATTCCTCAGCTTTTATACTGAGCATGGGGCAGATGTAATGGAATGCCCTTGTTGGTCAGGTTTGGGTCACCTGTCTGACTGCTCCTCCCTGCATGTGGGAGCCCTCTATGCTTTTCTGTTTCTGACCCTCCAATGGGGCTAATAATGAAATTGCCTGACCTTGGTTGTTACAACAGTAAGTATAAGCAAGAGCCTCTCTGCATCCCATTCATTTGCATTAACTATAAACACGGGTCTTATCACTCTGAACAAACAGGTTTCTGCACAATATGATGTTAATATCAGAGAGTTAAAAGAGGCGTAGCTAAGAAGTAAAATTATTAAATGGAAAGTTGGTTCTGTTTTACCTAAAACTGTGACAGTTACATACGATGATGTGATCTAACAGGGTACTGCCAAGTAGGACATAAGGTTAAGAAATCATAAAGTCATGGATACTGGTGTTCTGAGGATGTGAGAATAACTTGCAGATCTAAGTAGCATACTGCAGATTCAAAGTTGTAGGTGTTTGGTTTTTTTGCTAAATATTATATAAATATATACTGTATTTATATATGTGTACTTTACACTTTTAATAGTTTTTTCATTCTTATTAACTGCATTTACTGTCTAGAAAATATTTGTATTCAAAATGTTAGCACACTCTGTTCCAAGAAAATACTTTTTTTTACAGAAAGCTTTTATGTAAGTTGAAAATGCCTTGCTGTTTATACATAACTTCATGCACAAAAGGGACATTACAGATCAGTTGTTTTGCAAAAAGACACATGACCTGGAAAAGATTGCCATAGTTTGTGAAAAAACATTTTCTTTGGTGTTGATGCAAAATACTTTGCTTTATTTTATTCTTCCTTTCCATTGGGAAAAAAGTTATATGTCTCCTAATGATATATTTAATCAACTCAGGGGATTTTACAGAATTTTTAGACCACAGGAAAGACTGCGTAACAAAGATGTATAAAAGCATTTGTGAGCAGTTTGTGACCAGCTATAGCTGCAAAATTCCATCTTTGCCCAGGGTTGTCACCTCAGAAGCCTGAAAGGACTAGATGCTTTTTTAAAAGCTTTGCTTTTTAAATGGAATTTTGAATATGAGCAGAAGATGCCTCTTGCTTGGGGTAGCTGATAAGATTGTTATTCTTAGCTGTATATTGTCTGACCTGCTGCTGAATTGAATTTAAATCTACTGCAATTTTCCTTGTAGCTGTTAAAGAAAAGCAATCTGTTGGTTTGCGTTGCCTTACATTGCTGCTGTGGGAATTGTGCCAGTTAAGGAGATGATTGGTGAAGCTTTCAGTTGCCCCTGCAGTGGGGACAGCCAAGTAGCTGGTTATCCCAAGCCAGGTCATTTGTCTTTGTGGTCAGTGAGCTACAGCCTATTTCTCCCTTCAGGCATACCTTGCATTTTGGTGTATAATTTTTCTTATTCCTTTTCCATACCCCTGTACTCAGATCATGAATTGCAGTGCCACTTCACTGGGGAAAAGAATAAATTCAACGCAGCTGAGGCTGGCAGAGTGTTCCTCTGGGGCTGGTGGTGGGGCAGTGAAACTGCAGGTACTTTGAGTGCTCTGAGCACAGCAGTAGCACAGAGAGGGGCTGGGCACTTTGAAGTTTATTGTGCTTCTGAATAATCTACTTTGAGGAGGAAATCTTTCTCCATCGAGATGTTGGTTTCCTTTGTGATCGGATACATCAACTTCTCTGACTGAGAAGCAGAAGGCAGAAAAGCACTGTATGTTGTAACAGAACAAGCCAGAGGGTTTCAGGTTATATGAGCAGGAAAAATGTACTTCTGGAGGAATGTTTCTTAACTTATTTCGTAACATACCCCCTTCAGGTACTCCACTTAGTGGCGAAGGGAGGAAGTGGGCACTTTTTCCAAGCTACCACCCACTCATGACATGCCTGTTGTTTCAAACTGAGCAGCTCATGAAATAACCATTTACTTTGTAGAAGTTTTCCATGTGAACTGAAAGAGTAACTCGACTTTCCAATTTTAGCTATTACTTTCATCCAGTTTCAAAGCTGAGTTCCAAAATGGTCTGTGTTTAGTCTCCAATGAATGAAAAATAAGTTCACTACTTCTACTGCAAACACTCATCTTTTCCAAATAATTTCTTTGTGAAGCAAAAGATGTGCCTGAGCAATGGAGATGGCAGCTGTGTATGCTACGCTTTGGCTACAACTGGAATTTGCAGAGAAGTGCTCTGTGCACAGAAATCAGGCTGAAAATCCCTTCGCTTGAGTAATATGCCCATGAAAAGGCAGAACAACCGAAGCAATCCATGTCCCCTGTGGCTGTGGTCCCTGCTTAGAGACTCATACCTACAATAACCCTACAGAAGCAAAGCCCAAGGAGTGAACTTCAAAATGCTTTCCTTTCATGAAATATTTCCTGTTGTATGTACTAACTGTTCACATTCTCTACTTACATACCATTAAAACACCCTGGTGGATGATATTTAATTAGATTTTGTGGGGGGCCAATATTGGACCATCACTTTTTGATCTTTTTGATGTTGGTTTATTTTAAATTAGTTTCTAAGTTTAGATTTTTAAGCATTCATTCTGTGGGATTTTCTGTATTTGAAGATAGTAATGAGACCTGCCTTATGGCTGTGAAAAGATTTTTAGGCTATTCTAATCTAAAGACTGGAATCACAACTGTGTTTTGTCTTTCTAGTTCTTAATACTTGTACACATCTTCGAGAGATATGAGTTCTACACATACCCCCTTCAGGTACAAATAAGTCTGCAGAGAACAAAGCAGAGGAAAATTGGTTTCTAGTTGTTTAATGTCCTTTAATACATTTGGCGTGTGATGCACAAGTTCTCTGGCTGTTTTTCAGAAGAGAAGAGTTGGTAATGGCAGTGTCCTGGCCAGATTCCACTGGGGGAACTCCAGAACTCCATCTGCTGAACTCCCTCGCACAGTTACAGATGGGTAACTCTCTTGCCTAAATAAAGCATCCACCCACTACAGACTCTCTCATACGCATAAGTAGATGCAGTGTGCACAGGTTTAGTGACTACATGTCTATATCTAAGTCATCTCTTGTGATAACACAGCAGCTTCTCATTGTTGTGTGTTGCATTATGACGGGAATGTTTAATCTCACCAAATTTTCTGAAACACTGAATACTTTTCTTTATTTTTTTTGTCTCCTCTTCTTTAATCAGAGTTTTCTGTTGGTTTTTTGTTTTCTTGTTGTTTTGGTTGTTTGTTTGCTTTGGAAATTAGCGGAGTATTGATTGTATACATACCTGAGGGATAGTGCATCAACAGATACTTGGGCTTTGGAGAAAATTTTTACTGCTTATCAAGTTCAATACTAAGGAGAAAATTGGCAGAAATTGCTTTTGTAACAATGTCTAGAAGTCTCAACTGCAATATGAAGTATTGAAATATATGAGCTGGCAATCTCTGCAAGAGAGAGAGGAGAAGGCCTAGCATCTCTAAGCCTGAGAATACTGGAAGGAGGAAAATTTCTCTCTTCATCCAAGAGTAGCATTCAGGTTTTGCAGCAGACTTTGACTTTTGAAAACATGCTTTAAAGAAGCAGTTTTTGTAATTTTACTTACAGGAAATCTTTATATTGCTTCTCATGCAGAAACTAAGATGTGTGTCTTTAGCAGGATGTGACTGAGCTTTGCTTCTTCTAAATTGGCTCCTTTGAACAAGAGAAAATAAGAAGGAAACTATACAGCAGCCTCCTAGGAAATGTTTATAATTTTCAGAAAGGACCTGTTTTTCTCAGTGAAAAGAGAAAAATGAGTGTACTTCAAGACAGGCGTCTGATTTGAAAGACGTTTGCAGATGGTTGTTAGCCTGACATGATGAATATCCTGGACCAACAGCTGTATTACCTTTCCATTTTTGCTCTCTGCTACATAAATCATATAATTTAACCCAGTTTATACTGATGATTAGTGCTATATATATGGTACGCACAGGCATTTTTTGATACCCAAATAAGTAATAAACATCTTTCTTTGATACTGAAAATAGATTTAAACTTACCGTTTAAATGTCTGTTTCTGCAATAGCAGGAACCTAATGATTACAGAACCATTGCCATACTGCTGCTTCTACAGTCTTGGTTTCAGAATTGAATATAAGTGAGGGAAAGTTCTTAATCTCTAATTTTGAATATATTTTTTTTCTCATTTTCCCAATGTTTAAGAATCAATTTCTCCTTAGAAGTCATCTTTGCAAACAGATTTCTTTGGCAAATACACTTACGGTGCAGCTGTATGTTGATTGTCTCATTCTGTTGTGAAATTGTTTAAGAAATAGATGGTGATGATTTAATATTTCTTTGATAATAAAATAGTCAGTATGTATTTTTATATCGTAACTCCAGATTTATGTTTGAAATTGTTGCTAGACTCCTGCAGAATGCAACGGTTTATGAATTCTTGCCAGTTGTCAGGGAAATGGAATCTGGTTTGAAATCTGGGCATCTCAGATACAAGGAGGACTTTTGACATTCACGGTGGTAGGATTTCACCCTTGGATTATGCTGAGCATTCCCACTGAAGAGATGCTTGAAAGATTCAGTAATTTATTTTTTTTTCCTTGGGAAATAAGAAGTCATTTCAGGCTTATGTCTATGTCAGAATCTATCTGAGTGGGTATGGAAGCAGGCAAGTTCTAAAATCACTTTAAATTAAAAATCAGGCCAATGATAGTTTGTGTTCCCTGTAAGCTGCCTGCACTTCTCAGTATTCAAATATAGCTTTAAAATATGTGGCCGCAAGGAAGGATTAGTACCATCTTATGATAAATATGATTAAATAGAATGATCTATTTGAAGTTCCTCTGGAATTTGCCACTCCTATATTTGTACACCTGTAGCTACTCCTGGAGGAAAATGAGCAAAAGGAATTTTCCCAAGATTTGTGTTTGCAAGCTTCTTTTCTGAGAATCAATGACTCTAATTTATTTGGAGAAAAAAAAAAGAGAATCTATGTCCTTTTCTGTATTTTATCATATTGCTGCTAAACAAAATATTGCAGCATTTAATCAACAAAACCTGGAGAAACGGTAAGTCTTGTAATGTGGTAGAAGATGAACTGATTGTGTGAATGATTGATATTCTGAATGCTTAATAAAATAAGCGGGAAGAATACATACATTGAATTTACATTCTGAAACTTGATTTTGTGGTGAAGGGAGGGAAGGGACATACATAGGCAATCTTCTAAGCAACAGGGTAAAAATATGAAGAAAAAACCTCATGCTAAAATGTGTAAGTTTAATCTTTGTGAGATATAAAAATCTGTGGATTAAGGTCTCAGCAGAAAATTCATGGAATTAAAACGATGTTAAAATATGGGGAGGAACATACAATGAAAGTCTAGGGACTTGTATATTATGGTATTTTGGCAGGTGATGACACTAAGTAGTTGGATGGCTGGTCGTCTTCCCTCATTTGTGTGATTGTTTGATTCCTCATATCCCCAGGACCTCCATTTGAACGATTATTCTTGTCATGGAAATCATGGGGTGAGCAGTGAGCTCTTCTGTGGATGATTAGTAACACAGTGATGGTCTTTCATACAGAAGTGGAATTTTGTGATGGCTAAAGCCATTGTAGTCACATTTAAAAGATCAGGGGGTTGTAACTATTTCCTTGTTAGGGTACAGTGCCCTGATACTTCATTCAGTATATACTTATTTATATATGTGTATAGAGTTTATTCACAGAGTGAATGAGTTTTGTGAATGGAGAATTCTAATTTGGCAGTATATTAACAAAATGATTGAGTTATAAAGGGATTCTGTCAAGATGGGTAAGCCTCAGATTTTTTTTTTTTTTTATCAACTATATTTGTGAGATATGTCACATTGATGGCACAAAATAAAATTTATCTTTTCTGAGAACACACTCAGTATGGACAGGTGTAGATCAAGCTGCTAATTTACTCATCCTAATTCAGTGAGACAACTTTAAAGCATGTTTCAGCCTCCAGGGCATCTTTTGATGGATAGTTATGACAGTTTATGTACTAATAATGCGTGTTCACTAGAAAATAATTTAGAAACCATATATCACCTATGTAGACATCCTACAATTTAACTTTCAGTGACTGTTAGAGTGGATTACATTTGAGTTAGAAACCTACCAGTCAAAATATTTACATTTCATGTGAATCCCCATGTCTCCCCAGAACTGCTTTATTTAAGTACCTAAATAAGTTCACTTTTATTTTAACAAAAGTGGGGAAAATAATATCTATAACTTAAAAGTATCTAAGTAATCTTAGGCAGGGTCACAAGAACTGGAAAGTCAAGCTG
The DNA here is from genome assembly GCA_013400055.1 of Nycticryphes semicollaris. Lineage (NCBI taxonomy): Eukaryota > Metazoa > Chordata > Aves > Charadriiformes > Rostratulidae > Nycticryphes > Nycticryphes semicollaris. Next base: position 456,744 of record VXBJ01003113.1, on the reverse strand, counting down.
GTGTATACAAGATGGGGTGGCTTTTACAGAATAAAGAGAGTAAATGCATTTAATAGCATACCTTGAAAAATTAATTTGACCTTAAAAATTCAGTCAGGTTGCAATGAAGGATAAATAGGCTGATTTTGATGGCTGGCATTATCTGCTGAATTACACAGACACCATGATAACATATAGGTCTCAAGTTTATTGTAAAAAGCTTAAAATTTGCAATTCTTTGTTACTACTACTTTTAACACACTTAAATATGTGCATCTCTCTCCCCTCTTGCCTGGCTACAGTGTTTATTTTTTACAGTGGAAAACTTGATGGCTGATTATGAATCATCTGGCCAGCAACAGCTAGCTTTGTCTGGAATCATGTAACTGGTAGTCAGATGAATGTGAAAGGCAGTCATTATCTGAAGCAATGCTTAAATTACAGTATTTCTAAACCAAAAAATTCAAATGTCACAGTAAAAAGGTTGCACAGTGAAAAGGATACTCACTTTTTTTTCAGTATCCCCTAATTTAATTTAAATGGTGCTAATAACTATTCTACGTCCCTGCAATTACACTGCAGCTACTCGCTTTGTAACTGAGCTTAGTAGACAGATGCTGTGCAAACTGCAGGAAAAGAATTCTCCTGTTGTTCTCATAGTGACCAGTGCATGGTGTGAAATTCAAAATCTGCGGATTGCCAGGAAACATCTTTGTACTTCTTTTAATACTGTGAATCCCAAGAATAATTAATATTTTTGAGAATGAGTCTGACGTGTAGAGTGTTCTGTGATTGATCCCTTCTTGTGCTTAGAGCTGAGGTAAATAAGATGGCAGGAGGGAAAGCCTCTGTGGGTTCCTAAGGCTGTTCTGTGCCCAGTCTGGTATCTCTTGGCATCCCGTCCTGCTAATCCTGACAGAAAAAGGGGCTCTGCTGTCCCAAACCCCTAAATCTGTCCTTCTGTGCTACCGTTGATGGATCACTCTTAGCAGAACTTGCATCAGAAGAAAGCGTGGCAGTCTCCACATTCAAGGCTCTTAAAATTATAACAGAATGACGGGTCCTTTGCTGTTTGAAGCAGATGGGGTTGTTTCTTCATATTTCTTCTGTGAAACTGCAGACGTGTTGTGTCATAATTATACTATCATGTGCTATATTACCACATAATTAACTCTGAATTCCAATTTTGGACATGTTCGTGATGTGCTAAGTTTAGAATGATTTGTATTTAGTAAGTGCAATGGTTTTGAGAATAACATTGCTCAAACTTTTTGGCATATTTCTCTCCATCAAAAGACAGGGCTTGCAACAGGATCGGGCTTTTTGAAAGAGGTTTGTGCAGAATTCAGCCTTTGCTGTATGGAGGTTTAATTCTTAGCACCAAGAAATGGCAACAAGTCCATGAGTACTGAAGATGTACAGCGTATTTTTTAAGCAATAGAGAGCATTGTAGTGGACCAAATTCTAGCATTTTACTACCACTGATTATACTGCCAGGGAAGGTACTATTAATGTGTTAATTAAGATCCATTCTTAATCTGATCCTCAAATGCTTTTTAGACTCAAACTTGAAAAAAAAAGCACTTTGAAGCGCTGTTAAATGACTTGTGCATTCTATTGAGTCACATCCTGCTCCTTTCTTAAGGGAAATGAACATGAGAGACATTAGATTTTATGCCAGCAATTGTATGTTTAATGTGAAACATTTGGCCCTAACAACCCTAATTTTCTTGCTCGTGCTGATTTTGCAGATTGGTAAATCCACTTATTTTAGCGGCAGTAGCAGTATTTCATCTTGGAGGGCAAAGCTGTGTTTGTAGGGGGTAAAATACAATCTTCCAAATGCAGTAACAATATATTTGGAAAAAACCAAGAGGTTTTCATTGTTTCCTCTAGACAAACATATCTCTCATTATTGCACTAAGCTCTTCATGGTAGCTGGGCAAGATAGTATGAATTCATTAATGCCCAAATATAGGAGGTTGTTTTCAAAAGAGAGCATGAAACAAATAACTATAGTGTCATTTTGTTTTGTTGGCATTGGTAATTGGCCACAACAATTACTGTGAGGTTCTGTAAGAGCTTGAAACAAAAGTAAAATTTAAAAAGTTATATTTTTGGTGTCTGTGTATATTATTCTGCAAACAAGACAGAGCTAACAATTCTGACATTAACCAGACCAAAACGTTGCTTTATGAGGTAAAGTTTAGTTAAACTCCTGAATATTTTCATGCCTGCCTCCAGTTTTCAATTGATTTTTTTATTATATGGTGTACAATGTTATTAATGGCCAAGAAAATATTGAGAGAACACTGTAATACCAATGTTTGTTCAAACGGAGAGTTAAAAATAGGAAATGTTAATGCTGCAATAATTTGTAAAGTAAGTTATTTATGGTAGATCCATCCTGATAAGAGTAGACTTCCAAAGAAAAAAGATGGGAGTAAGTGCTGATTTAGGGAATTTGACGAAAGGTGCCTTTTCTTGAAGGTGGAGTGATGCTCCATTATTTTAGAAAAATTGCTAATCTCTCAGAAAAGTCTGCTCCAGGAGGAGTGCAGAAAAAACATTCAGCAGAGTGTCCAGCGTATGGCAGCTGACAAGCCATGAGGTGACACTGCTCTGCTTCCCTTCTTGCTGCAAACAATATATTTGGTGCTCCTCCAGGGAAAGGGTCCCTCCCTGGATCTTGTTCCAAACCTTTCCTTCTAGTCATAGTGTAATATTTCCCTTCGCCTTTAGGTTTTGATCACTCGAGTTAATTTTATGTCTATTTCTACAATTCTTTTATCAACAGTGTTGAGACTTTGGAGACATAGTTTAGAGTTTATACCAAGGAAATCCTTATTAACAAAGTATGGACTCCGATAAATGCACAAGGAAGGAACACCTAATACTATCTTGTTACAGAGTAGAAAATAGGGGCCCATGTTGAAATGTGAAATTAGTACATTCTTCTTCCAGCAGGCTATTTTTTCATTGTCACACTGATGAAATTTAGTTATAAACAATGTTGAAAATACTGAGGAGAAATACGTTGATATGTTAAATATCCACAATATCATAAACTTCTCATAGTAATTACAGAAAAGCCTTAAACAAGCCTTAGGCTTCAGAAAAGGCAAATAAAAAGGCTGGAATGCAGAATAAATAATTTGTTTCCTAGTTGAAAATATTTAGTCTGCCGTTACAAATAAAATTAGAGCTGGTGCATAAAATGCAGTAATTGCCTATGATAGCTTTGAATGTCCATTTAATTTGCTTTTTAAAGAAGTGTATGAGATTTGCATTTTGCCCATGTTTGCTTAGCAAAGGTATTTTATTAATTATACTGTGAAATGTGACTGCCAAGCCGGGTTTAAAATTTTGCTTGTACTTTTAAAGTCAAATAGCATGCAAAGTACTTGTTCCTATTTATTCTTTTTTGATTTTATCAAGTTGTAAAACAGATTTATAAATCTTAGAAATTGGCATTTGTAAGATGGAAACTAGTTTTCAAAAAGCACCAGTTGCACTGATTCTTGAAAATATAATAAAAAGATAGAGCAAACTGAATGAGCTTTACCTTCCCAGAAAAGCAGGAAAAAGGCTATTTTTCAGAAAGCTCTGTGACTGTAGAATTGGGGACATTTTCAAATAGTCAAGCCATAGTTCTCCATCCCCCATCTGTTTCTTCTTCAGTTCATTCACTTGGACATAGCTGTGGAGAAGCATAACCACTCTGAAATACCAAACTGCTTTGGTAGGAACATAAATGATGACGGATGCAACTATTTTGGGGAATGAAAACTGCCAATCCATGTCATTGTAAAAACATATGGAACACGAGAATGGATTTATTTTTTCTTGTACACTGAAATGAAAATGTCTAATTGTTCATTTGTGATTGTCTTTATGCTTAATCTTAAGAACTCAGGGCAGCCACACTTCCCAGGAAACTGTGGTACCCCAAAAAAAGCGCACTTAAATCTCAACTGTGAAGTTGATTTTGTCATGTCTTTCTTAAGTAGGGTTGCAATTAGAAAAAACATTTCCTGAGGTAGAAACAAATTCTATATGACACAGATGAACTAGGTTGGTCTTATTTTCTGGAATACGAACAAAGAAACATCATTATGTGATTTATAGCTATTCAACAATTTTTGATTCTACACCAGAGGAAGTATTTTGATTAAATGGGAAACTTGGGCATATAAAGTGGTTGTACTGGTGACCATTCCCCAGTTGCTATGTAGAACTACTGTTTTTTTAAAAAAGGAATATCGAGATGTTGGTGAATTACTGTGAATTTCCATATGACTTGCCTCAGCCTTGGCACCAAGGTAGTTTCTAGATGCTTTTTTTTTTTTTCTTCTTTTTTTTTTTTCCCCCCTCAGCTTCAAATCCTCATTTGATATTACTTCCAGACTGGACTAAATGAAGAATGTTTATTAATAGCCTATGAGTGGATAGTGGAGTTTTCAAAGTACCCTTTTTGAATTTTATTTTTTAAAATGTGTTAAAAGGCAACTTTTGAATATAATTTGGAAATGAAATAAGGGAAAAAACAGTCTTAATTCCTCCATTCGTATTTGCTTTGCAGAATACAGAGAGATAAGAAATGAACAGACTCTAAGTGGAAAGTTTAACACCTAAATAGGTCTATTCTTTGCAGGTCTGTTTTTATATAGTTGCCTTTACAGTATGGATGGTATTCTAAGCTTTCAAGATTTTTAAATTAATTTTTTTTACTGCCTTACCAGTGTCTAAGTATATAACCTTCCTTTTCTTCTGTTTGCAGAGCAGAAGTATGACAGTGGTAACTTGGACATTGGAAAATTTTTTAATCAGTAGGAGAGAAATATAGTCCATGCTGGCATTAGATTAGATAATTACAGTAAGAAAGCAATGACAAAAAAACTTACTAAAACCCCACCCTTCCAAGTAGCCTGTTTCATGTAGAAAGCTCAGTGGTTAAATTCATCATTCTTGTGTTTTCCCTGGATGCTTTTTTCGTGTCTTTAAACAAAACTGATAGAATCATAAGATGCTTTGCTGCCAAGTCTGTGAGTTTTCATCATCAGACACTCACAGCTCCTTTTCAGTCTTTTTTCATGTGTTTAATTGCTGTTTGGTGGCAGCCCCATGTGCCTCCTTTAATTTCAAACCCTTGCAGCTGGATTATAAATGATTGATGAAAGCATTAGTAATGTTTACATGTTCTCAATTTGGATGTGTTAAAATATATTTTTTCATATATATTTCTTTGTATTTTGTCTGGAAGGATCAGGATGTTTTCAAACTATCTACCATGTAACTACTAATTTATGCCACTGCTGGTTAAAGATCTTGGACTTCTTGCCAGCCTGTGAGTTCCTGTTGGGCTGTCAAAGACTCAGATAGCTTTATTAACTCCAGAAAAATTTAAATTGTCTTTGCTTTTTTGCAAATTGAAAGTTCAGAAGTCTGGGGGTTTGTTTTTTTTTTTTTTTGTTGTAGAACATCTGGAAATTCTAATTTTTACTTTGCATGAGCAGAAGGAATTCAACTGTCTGTCTAGAAATTTACAGCAGTGGAGGATATTTTCTCTTTGATTTATTGTTCGAGCCTGTCGTGGAAAAATATGCTCTTTTAAACTAGTTTGTGCTTTCAAAGTTAACTACTAGGGCTGAACAGACATCTCCAAGTTGAAAGAAGCACTTAAAATTAGATGCTCCTTAAAAATCAATGAATGAGATTGATCAATTCAATTTGTGGCTTGGAAGCAACTGAATTTGTGAAGAGTGAAAGTTAACTGGAAAACTTTTCTGTCTGCAGAGTGTCAGCTTGAAAGCCATGCCTCAGAAATTCAGAGTTAGCAGGTGTCAAGGTTGGAGAAAACCTATAACAATTTATTGTCATTCAGGCAATTATGCTGTCACCCAATGACCCCTTCCCAACCAGGAAGAAAGGGAAATCGGGGAACGCAAAGAAACACAAGGTTACAATGTAAATAGATTTAATAGAATAAGATGAAATAATTAACAATAATACTAAAAACCAGTATTAATCCTGATACTGATAAGATACCAGAATTATACTCGGCCAATTATATCAGCAGGAAGCAAGCTGAGCACTCCCGGCAGCGGACAGCAAATGTTGGACACTGCAAGTGCAATGGNTAACAATTTATTGTCATTCAGGCAATTATGCTGTCACCCAATGATCCCTCCCCAACCAGGAAGAAAGGGAAATCGGGGAACGCAAAGAAACACAAGGTTACAATGTAAATAGATTTAATAGAATAAGATGAAATAATTAACAATAATAGTAAAAACCAGTATTAATCCTGATACTGATAAGATACCAAAATTATACTCGGCCAATTATATCAGCAGGAAGCAAGCTGAGCACTCCCGGCAGCGGACAGCAAATGTTGGACACTGCAAGTGCAATGGCTTTGGGAGGAAAGGACAGCCTTAAGGGTCCAGCACCGGGACAAGGAGTTGCCTGGACCACCGCCATCAGGGGAGACCCAGCTATGCAGCAAACTTTTCTAATTTATACTGCATGTGACGTTCATGGTATGAAATAATCCTATTGGCCAGCTTTGGTCAAATGCTTGGGCCTTGCTCTTCCTTGTCCCTGCACATGGCAAGGCCCAAAAACACTGAGACCTTGAATATCACAGAGCCTGGCTGGCTATAAAATAAATATTTTCATTAATTCAGACACCAGAGTCTTCTAGAAGCGCAGTTTTCCCCAGCATTAGAAGAAGAGTTAGTCCTGTGTCTCTCAACCTGGGACGGCAGGGAAGAAGGAGCCCACATGCATTGTATTTCAGAGAGATATCAACACTTGATTTGTATTCTCCTTGGGAATTCCTGCCCTATATAAATAATTTAAAAAATTTAAAAAGGATCACTCCTCAAAAGATCTACTCAATGATTTTTAAAATATCATCATTTTTTTTCCCCAATCCTCTACGAACTAAGGCATAAAGTTAATGACTTGCCAAAGTGTACTGAATGCACAGGACAACCCAAAATAAAATCCTAATGTTCTGATACTGAATAGTATTCTGTTCATTGTACTGTAAATACATAGAGATGCTTGCACTGTAGTTGAACCAATAATTGAACTAACAGAAATTTGGATTTTTATCTTAATTTCTTTAGTTCCCAATTATTACTACAATTGACTTGGACTACAAATGACTTTGAATAACATTTAAATGTTTGTAGCTAGTTCCTGGGAAAAAGCTGCAGGAACTACAAATAATAGTTTTCACCCTTTGAACTCTACCCTTCTTGGTGTCCCAATGTGATCTGTGAGATACTCATCTTTAATTAAAGTAGTATGGCCATTCTGAAGTCTGTGAGAACAGTCATAAAAAATGTACCACAGTCCCTCTCCCTCCTTGAACTTTGCTGAAGTAAAATGCTGGGTACGCAGACATTAATATGCACAGCTGAAGGTTAAGGAATTTTAAAATACTTCATGAAGTTCTGGGGAAGTTGACTCATTCCTCATTCATTTAATTATCTGGTTCTCCTTAGTCTTGTGGTGTTCCACATCTCACTTGCTGTATTGTCAAATTTTTTGGCAACCCATGTAGCAGTAAGCGTAATAGGGAGTTTCTTCTTTCCCTTAAGTGAAAATACAGCTGTCATTCCTGGGGATGAAAGCAGGCAGGTTTGCATTGGCCCCAAGCCACGTCTTAAATGACATGGTTTAAGTCCCATGAGTGCTTGTCAACCGTTCCACTACAGTTGGAAGGTCAACCTGCTGTCTGCTGTGGAAGCAGAATATTTGATCACTTAGAGTGTCCTGTTAGATGGCACACATGACTGCTTCCTTGTATTATGCATGGCTGCAAATGTGAAAAGGCTTCTCTTCTACAGACAGAGGTGGGAAGAAATTCCATCAGGTGATCAAATTTCTCCAACCTGTTTTTCTTAGACGAAGTTTTCCTTGAAAGCATAGTTTCATGACATAATCATTGAGTGATGGGTATAAAACATACTCATTTCAAGATCAGAACTTTCAGAGCTATAAAAGCCAAGTTGGCTTTCCAGGTTAAAAATAAGGCAGATTAAAGTAATAGTCTGTTCAAGAACAATTAATAGTGGTATTGGGGAAAAAGAAGATAGTCTGCTGAAAAACGTGATGCCCAAGAAGTTTATTCAAGGCATCTCAATTCAAGACTTGTGATAAGTGCTGTTATTATATCCCAGTTACCTGCTCATATTGTTAAGCAAAGCTCACTTCATTTTTCTATCACAGAGCTGGCAGGACATGTACAGAGTCTTGGATAATAGCTTTAATACTCCACAGCTAAAACACTGCCTCACTGAAGGAACTAAATTTATGTTCTGCTTCAGCCTTATTCTGGAGGCTGTGATTTGTGGGTGTCCTACAATGGCATTTTTCCCCTGTGGACTGATGCTATCTAAGGGATCAACAGTCTGGTCATTCCTTCCTGCTCTGGGAGTAGGAATATTATATGGGCACATGGAGGTTTTTAGGCACACAAATGAATTTTGTATTTTTCCTTGTCTCTTCTTTCCTTCTTGTTCTTATTTTGCACCTTCCCGTTTATCCTTTTAATTACATTTGACTCAGGATGTCTCCCTTAGTGCCTATGACCTTCTAATTACCAGGGGAATTGGTGTTAGGATGCTGAATTTATCTACATTATCGAAGTGATTAAAATAAAAGCCATGAGCAGTATTTAGGATAGGAGTACTTTTGTATAGAGGTATGTGGGCTGTTATTTCAAGACATGTAACCAATAGTGCTAGTCATCCAAGACAGTTGTTTTCACACATTTTGAACTTGCACATTCAGGAATGATAGTGTATCTAGTGGTCTCAGCTCTGATTTGCTGGCTGCTGGCCCGTTCGTTTAATCTTCCTCTGTTTTGTGGGTTTGGGTTTTTTTGTGTAATGGTTTGACTTCACTTCTAGGCTATCAATCAACTATGTTTTTCACACAGATGAAGTGTTTGGAGTTTTCCACACAGGCAAACTGATTAAATTCTTATCTCATCTGTTAACACTGGCAAGCTTCAGTCAAGGTATTGCTGATATTCCATTTGGCTTGTTGTGGTCTGTTATGACATCCCATAATGTGTATTTTCCACTAGTTTCCAACATATCATCTGAGACTTCTTGTATGGAGGTCCTAGTTATTGCTTCCTTTTGCTTCAGTGTAATTGCTGACCAGTTAATTTCAGATTTTTGGACGTTGAGCTATGCTAGAAGCTATTTTAACTAAATCAACATTGTAATTAAAATAAATTTAAAAGTTTGAGGATTGTTATGAACCTCCGAAGTTAAACTTTATTGTGGATATTGATAAGTGCATTGGAAATGTGTTTATTTCTTGAAACGCTCTTCATTCTGAAGAACTAATTGTGAGGTTATAGTAATAGCTACCTTAATTTATGTGGTAATGGGGGTGATAATTAAGAACTTAGATACAAAGAGGAAACTGAAAGTAGGATGTCACTGGGCATCAAGTATAGATTATGAGCTCAATCAGGCTTCTTGTAATACTGAACCATATTAACAAAACTGAATCAGGATCAAGCGGAGAAAAAAACATATCTCTGCTAATGTGTGTCTGAGTTTCTCTAATGCAAATTTAGTGGCTGACTAGTCTACATGGATTGGTAACAACACAGTATTGTTGTGTCATGTTAATCTGGAGGCGGTTGAAGAATATTAAAAACAAGGTTACTTTTACTTTTTAAAGGAAAATGATCAAGGCAACAGGTTTGCAATTACTTCATCTGCTTTCAAAAAAATACTATTTTTATATTGTCTTTTGCACATCCTTCAAAGATGAACAGAGCTTTGAAGTCTCATTTTTAGTTATTACTGCATTTTAAACCATGCTGCTTTACTCTGGAACCATCTCTTCACTGGATGGTAATAAAAGCCAATTGTAAAATGGAAAGCAGGCTGTAGTTTTCTGTTTCTCTTTTTTGCTTTTCCTCTGATTTTTGCTCTGTTTCTCACTTTTTGTTTTCACATAGCATATATCTACTAGGTTAATTAAAAATAAGGGTTCCTTTTCTGGACGAGTAGTAGCCCGTGCATTAAATTTGGTAAATATATTTCACATTTTTTTCACAAGGCTTGTGTAATTATTTCTGCAAATGACAAAGTACCGTTATTTCCTCAGAGCTTTCTTGAAGTCAGGAATACCTAGCCAGTGAGTAAGAACCTCTTCACATTTTGCCTTTTAATAATTTTCCAGTTGCAATGGTTGTCTGTGTTGTTTTTTCTAAACCTCATAAATGTAAAAAAAAATATCTAATTAAGTGAAAACAGACTGAAATGTGACTCATCCTATTCGTCAGGGATTGGTTTGCTGATGTAATTTCACTTCCTACAGCCAAAACCTGGGTATAGTTACAACTAGTCTAGGATGATATTAAGTTTCTGTTCCATTATATGAAATCTCAATACTCTTAAAAAAAGGTTTTCATAGAAATTACTTTCTTTTCAGTCCTCCTTTCAGTTATTAAGTAAATTTGAGCATTCCCCAAATCAGTCCTGCACTCCTGCATGTCACATGAACCTCATATTAGATCTTACAAATCCAGTGGGGAATTTTTGAATAGACCAGCAGCTTTTATACTCTGTCAAGAGGGATTCCTAGTAAATGGCTGTGCAGCTGTACTAACCTCATTATTCAGGGCAAAGTGAGATTCTGCTTAGCATAATGCTGTATTTCCAACCTCTCTCTTTATTTTCTGGGGAACTTGGGTGAGACAGAAAAAAATATTTTTAATGTTGCATTGCTTAAGAAAGCACAGGAAGTTAATTTTTGAAAACTTACAATTTTCTTGGTTCCAAAATGCTTTAGCTCACAATCTCTTTGCTAGCTTTATTATTTCATAAGCCTTGCTGGGAAAACAGACTTTTTAAATTCTTATGGGAAAAAGGGAGGAGGAGAAGAAGGGAGGAGCAAGTAGATTAACATCTGAGAGAGAATTACAAAGCTGTGAAATAAAAGCAGCTTTTGGGACACCACTGTGAAGTGAGTCATGCATTTGGTTAGGGACTCATCGAAGTAGGACTATGTAGAACATAGCCTGTCTCAGCAGGCTACTGTGGGGTGGCCTGAAGGGGAGAGGAAGAGAATGATTGTCTGATGAAGAGGGGAAACCTGAGGCAGGTCTGTTGCTTGAAGAAGATTCAATGCTAAAGCAAAGGGATTTATTTCATGTTTCTCATCTCTTCTAACCTAGCCAAAATTTTCGTCCTTGGAATTTGGAGACATCTGAATGTCCTAAACTGGGTATTTGCACTTAGCTTGCACAGGGGAGTTGTGTTTGGAGCAGTAAGTCTTGGCTCAGTGCTGGTCCAGGTGCATTCACAAGGGAAGCACATGCCTCCACTCTCTCTTTTCCTTAGCGTTTCTCCTGCATGCCTGCAAGGTGGAATCTTACTCATGTGTGTTCACTCATACATGCCTTATGCTCAGATCCTCCTAGCCCAGATACTTACCCATGTCCTGCTATTTCCTTGGTCTCTTACCATGCACCCCCATCTGGCAGGGAATACAAGTTGAAGTCATTTGTACAGCATTAGTTGTAGAAATAAAAACCATAGCTTAGGAATCCCTCCTGGCAAACCTGGGAAGTTGTGTTTCTCTGCCACAGACTCCTTTAGCAACTCTTTAGCACTCCATAGTGCCTGATTTGCCAGAAATTGGGGCACATTTCTGCCTCTCTTTTTAGCTGCCACCGTTGCTGCAAGCCAGGATGGAAAGGATACAGCTGTAAAGGAGTGGATGGAGAGTAGAGGTTGAGAGGGATGTACACAGTGGAAAGCAAGGTACAGGTATGGCAAATACGGACTGCAGGTACTTTGTGGGTACACACCGTCTCTTTGCTTGTATCTCATGTGTTGTTAAAAAAAAATGTCTTGGAATTCAATTTATACATTTGCAGAAGTAACAAATTAGCACAAAGTTCCGAAATGGAATTTTCTATTCAAGTGATGACTTTCAAACTATTATTACATGATACCAAATTGCTCACTAGAGAAAAGACAAATGTTAATTGCTATTCATTAAAGTTACTAAGCTGTCCGTTCACTCCCATAACCCTGCAGATCCTGTCAGCTGCCTAGTTCATAAAATGGAACACATCTCTCATTCACAGAAATAATTAACTTTGTCGGCATGTTTCACTTTGACAGAAAATTTAGGCATGACTTAGTGTCACCTGGGATTATAACTTTACCATATTAGTAATAATTGGTATAAAAAAGAGGTGTCACACATTCAGCACCTATTTCCTTTACGAAGTAATGATATAGCTTAATTTTGGCAAATGTTCAAATACTGCAAGATGGGGCAGGTGGTAAAGGAATGTGAACAGAAATATTATGGCTGGTTATGTAATGTATGATGTGCAGTTGGGCAGGGAAGTGGCTCAGGGTGGATTGTCAGGAGATGGATTATCAATTCCTAGGTAGTTCACTCCTCAGCCTTGCAGCAGTGTTTGAGATCAGGCTGGGACCAATTCCCAGGGTTGCACAGAGGAGTTAGTCATGGTTCCCCTTGTTCTCTGTTTGGCTCTCTCCTAGCCCTGACCTGCTGCAAAAGCCCTAGCAGCTTTCATGGCAATTTGCAGTGATGTGTTTGAAACCCTAGCAAGAGCTATGAATGAATCCTATGGAACATCTGCCAAACAAGGAATCAATTGTGTCCAGGCCCTTATGTTGCTGCATGAGCCCTTCCTGGATTTCATCACTAGGTGCAGACAGGAGAGCAACTATGCTCTTGCTCACATCTCCTCTTTCAGAGCAAGTAGGAATGCTCAGAGAGCAAGAGGCTGAGACACTGGGATGCACCCTTCTTCAAACTGGCACATGTGAAAGTGCCAGCCCGAGTCCCTCGCTGTCCCCTATCAGCGTGAGACAACTGGAGGAGCTGTGACATTCTGAGCCACAGCTGTTTGCAGCTCCATATCTCATACCGAGAGCTAAGCCTCAAGCTAACATGAGCTGAAAGTTGATTAGTCTCCTGAAACATACCTCATGTTTTGCCATTTTAAAATGTAATGTGGCCTACAGTCATAAAAGGCCATGAAAATGAGCAGTCATTCAAGAAGAGGCTGCAGCTGTAGCCTTCGACGAATGGCTGTAATGTCTATTAAGTTTAATGAGACTTACACAGGTGCATTGATGACCATGGGATTTCAAAATATTTTATGGTTTTTATTTGAACACTAGTGACTGAATTTTCCAAGCCTGGGCCTGGCACATAGCTGGTTTTCTTGCAAAAATGTCCATCTCCAGTTAACTGTTTAAACCCTTCCTACACATAATTATAATGCTGACCCATTGCACAGAAGTTCTACATTCATCACTTTAAATGTGAAAAAGTAATATTTATATGAACCCTTTGCTAGCTCTTAATTTAAAAGTACATTTGCTTTTAAAGGGATACTGCAACAGTACTACAAGGATATGAAAAGGAACTTTGAGATGGATTTCCAAATGACAAATTACTGAAGTGCCTTAGGCCTAAATTTTGCTTACAGAAATGAAGGAAATCAGTTAATTTTGAGAATTCCAGGACCAACAGAGATAACTTGCAGGAGGAGTATGTCTCATAGGCCTGGAATAGATCATGAATGTTTGCTAAAGAAGCAGAAGGATATTAAATTTTAGTTATGTCTGTCCTCAATTCTATGGATGAATTGACTTTCAAATAAAAATAGGAAAAAAAAAGCATTGAGAAAGTGACTTGACAAAATGAGTATCGGGCACCTGTATGCTTAGGTAGGAATATTGTAGACAAGCCAAGCTACAGGACTAAAGACTTCCAGTAGCCCCTGTGTAAATGTGAGTGAACAGAAGACAGAACTATTTGTAGAATATCCTTCTTACAGTATTATTTCTATGAAGGCTGGTAACTGTATCAGAGACTTAAGTTTTAATATCCCTTAAAGTATTTCTTTCTGCTGTTTCTTTGAATCATTCCTCACCATCATTAGAAAAGCAATGTTTGTCTTTGACTTTTCTGACCTTTGCTGACCTCTGTGTTCAGAAAGGGCACTTAGTGCCTTTGAATCTGGCTGTGAAAATGTGGCACTAACTAAAGCTTGGAAAAAACAATTGCAAACAGACTTTAGATGGATAGAGCAATTTTACTGAAGCATCCACTTTTGTAGAAACTAACGGTCCTTTGGGTACAATACATGATATCTAGAGTTGCAAAAGCATTACATTACAATAAGCACTGAGGGATTATGCTAATGAAAATGTTGAAAATGATCCAACTTCATGAAAATAAAGGAATCATTCTAAATTATGTATCTGTTCTTTTCTTCCCTATGTAATATAAGTTTGGGTAATGTGTCTTTTTTTTTTTTTTTGGTGTTCTGATACTGTCGATGGTGTAAAAAGCGCAGGATTCGGCTGTATTCCTGTTTATACAGACTTGTTCTTTGCCAAAGAAAATATTCGTCTGTGTGCCATGCTAACTTAGTACTTCCTCTAATCTATGTGTGTGTGTTAAATTCAGCTTGATGTTCTGATGGTGTGTTGTAGCCTAAATGTAAGACGGTGGGCTTTAAAAATTCTTTATTTTAGGTTTAACAGCAAACATTGAAATAGCCATTACAAGACTATCATAACACCAGTGTTTTGTGGTCTCATAACCTCAGTCTGTGGTTATGAGGAATGTAAAGGGCTCCATCTGCCTTATTTTTTGTCCACAGAATCTATATTTATTTCTTTCACTGTTGACATGCAGGTTGTTTGCCTTTGACCACGGTGCAAGTCCTTTTCAAGTAGACACTTTAGCAGGTCAGTGGGCTAAGTTTCTCCTAGTACTGATATTGAAGCTGCAGTGCAACAAGCCCTCTGGGATCTGTAGGTTCCACCCTCATTGAGAAGGCTTTACTACACAGTTTGAGAGAGGTTTTTTCAGGGGCTTAAAAATTCTCTTACAAGGGTATAATGTCTATGGCACTGAGGAGAAGTTAGGAGCAACTTTTTTTCCCTCCCCTCTCCTTCTCTGTATTTTCTGTATGTTAGAGTATTCTTACAAGATTATTCAGGATAGCCTGTGTACAAGCCGAAATCTAAGATGTCAAAAAGGCTAAAAAAAGAAAAAGATAATATATATTAAATAAACTAAGCAAGACCTGGAGAACATCCAAGCCCTAGGAATATTTGACTAAATGCAGGTGACTTTTAAAGACTTTGCCACATCCTTGAGTCAACATCTGCGTGGAACCCTGCTGACTTCAGTGTGGCTTGTGACAGTTTAGACAACTATTCCTAAGAGAGTGTTACAAGATAAGGCTGGGATCAATGTCTAGTTCACGACAGGACTTCACCGCTGACATGTAGGTGTTTGCTTTCTCTTCAGTGGGACATTGTCACAGGCTTCTTGAATGCAAATACATGAGGTCAATATTTTATATTAAAAGTTTTCTTTTAATCTCAGTAGAATAGAGCTAGGATTTCATGCCAGTCTCTTATTCTTGGGTATAATTCTAAAAATAGTTGCAAGAAGCAGATACCAAAATCTGGAAAATTTTTTCGGCTTCACTGAAAGCAAGCATGAATTGCCACATTTTCTGTTGCAAGCTTTATTAAGTGTATTTGAAATAATAATATATATTTCAAGCTTGTATTCCAGTTGCAAAAGATAAGTTTTTATTAACACTAAGCAAAAGTATCTGTTCCATCTTGCTTGAAAATATCATCTATGCAGTTTAAACTTTGGTCTTCATAGGAGAATCGTTGCCAAGTTGAATGCTGGAAGTCCATGGAAGAAGTTGAAACAGCATTTTTATCTGTGTTTTCTACCCACTATGAGAGTTGTTTAAATATAAGCATAAAAATAATCAATTACAATCAAACATTTTGTTCCTGGAATCCTAAAATCTGTGGAACATCAAGTATTTAGGCCTCTTAATTTATATGTAGTTAAGAGCCAATATCATGAGGTCACATTAAATAAGCAAAGCCAAATAATCCTTTTGAAAGTAACCTGAAAGATCATTAGGAATACCATAATCAAAATGGTAACACAATATGAGAGGTCTGTAACCAACAACCATGATTACAAGAAATGCAAGTTGGAATTAACTCATAACTGTATTTAATTTTTGTGAATATGTTTTTTGCTTGCATTAAGTGAATAAAACTTTGTCCAGTAGGGTTTGAATATATGTGATAATTATAACTATATAGTGATGGAGAGGGAATAAAATGGGGATATAAATTGTTAAAAATATGGATTTCTATTGCACACCCACAGAGCAGCCTGTAGCGCCAGGGCTGTTTCCATTGCTGAGCTGCAGGAGGTGCAGATGGATGGAGTCTGCTCACCAGTTTGCTGTGGGACACCATGCTGCTGGGTGTCCTTCCATGTGACTGGAGATTTGGTCCGGAGGTCCACATGGAAAACATGTTAGATGATGGAAATAGGCGCAGGGAAAGAGATCTGTGGGTTTTGCCCATGTTTTGTCTGGGGGCTTTTTTTTTATACACAGCTAAGCCTGTGTGGACTTTGCTCTGTGTAGCAGTGTTCAGACTTGATTTGTATGCTCAACTAATGCAAATATAAATGTATGTCCTGGGAGAGTTGAAGTAGAGTATCTAATGACAATGTATGGTACTTTTAAAGTACTCGAATATAAATCCTTTATAAAACCCTTGATTTCTAACAAGAACTCTTAGTTTTTCCCAGGTATCGAATAGTTGTTAGCTGAGGGAAAAAAGAGAAGCCCAGTCACCCATGGTGGCTATTACTTACCTCTGACTGTTTTAAACCAACCCATTACTGAATAGAGGGTTACAAGGTGAGGTTGTGTTCATGTGCTGCAGTGCCACCAAGTTTAAATACTTCAGCTGCTGTCAGAAATGACGTAACTAACAGGAGATAAAAGGAGACCCTTTATAAGTTTTTACCTACCATGGGTATTTTAGGACATAGGGATCTTAGAGAAATAAATAAATTATGCTACCGAGGAAATGTAAAATGATCTTTAAGAATTGATAACTATTTTATAAAACATCTGAGGCTCATCTAAAGGGTAAGAGACTGTTTTCCTGAAATACATCATGAAAGCAGTCTGTTGATGTGGAATAAAACATGCTAGTGACTATGGAGGGTAGGTATTCCCCTGAACCAGCCCATAAACCAATGTTTCAGCCCATTAACCAGATGAAAATCCACTTGCTGATGGGCCATAGCTTTGAAAATAAGCCTACCTCATGAGGAGTTCTGAAATAAAATTTTTAAAGAGGCTTGGTTAACACGTTTTTCATGGCAAAAATTAAATGTAAACTTGATCGATTGTTTCTGAGTAAACTATGTTTTCAATTAGCACTTAATCTTTAAAAGCAGTGGGAAATGTGCTCCACACATGTATTGAAATCATAGTGAAGTAAAGCTCATAAAAGCTATAAAAGTTTGGAAGGAAGACAGCATGGAAAGGAAATGGAAAAGTAAAAGAGGCAGAATGAACCTTTCTCCTTAATAAATCTGTTTTGCATTCTGTATTTGAATCCAGCATAAGTAACCAGGCAACTGTGCTGACATTTATTTAACATTGTCCCGGGCTTACAGTTCCAACAATGACACCAACACCTACAGTTGCAAGAATTATATATACAATATATATATCATTGTAGTTCTCTTAGACAAAAATTTTTCTTGTATAGCTTTGTGTGAGTGTGATACATAAATTCGAGTTTTATGTCCTTATCTTACAGAAATGTTGATTCCTTTTGTGCTCCTTTTCCACTATTACTTTTTCCTGCTGTTGTTGCTCTTTCCTTTTCTTCTGTTAATCATCCATAATTCGGTCAATGTTGACACAGTTTTTTCCTTGCTGCTTCCAACAAAGTTTGACATTTTCCATATCAACAAGGAAAATACTAAAAATAGTACAAGGTTTCCTTTTTCATGACTTTTAAAAAATGCTTTCAAATTCGATTTTATTCAGTCCCTAGTTTTCCATTTATCAGTTCTTACTGTCTGATAGAAGTAGACCCTATTTTCCAGAAGAGGACTCACTTTTGAGTGTTATACTGAATTTTTGTGCTAGAAGAAAAATAACACTGAAAGAATCTATAAAGGTCATCTAGACTATTCCCATCGTTTAAAAGCAGGATAAACCCCATCTACATTATTCCTGGCAGATTTTTATCTAATTTTATTTTGGACCTCTCAAGGTGGGGCAAATGCAAATTCCCCATAGCCGTTTGCCACTCTGGCTTGTGCAGCTGGTCTAGGGTGCCAAGGGAACTGCTCCAGATTCTGCGTGTGCAGAGAAAGACCACACTTAACACAAAAGAAATCAACATACCCGTGGAAGGGAAAGGCTCACCAGTAGCTGAAGGAGCTATGATTTGGCTTGCTAGGGCTGCTGATATACCTGCGAGGGGCATCTATATTTTCTTGTATTGGTCTGATTTTTCTCCTCCTCTCAAAAAATTCTCAACCTTATGGGCGCTCAAGAGGGACAGAGTGCTATAGTAAAAGATGTCTAAAACACCAAGGTAGTAAGAATGTGTGCTTATGCTGAGGGTTTGAACCATGGTTTCTTTATTTTAGTAACAACAGATGGGATGTGACTACTACTGTTGCTGCCACTAGCACTTTTCAGAAGGGTGTTATGCTCAGTGCTCCAAGTACATACTTGGAGCGTGTTTATGTATTAACTTTCTTAATCAAACACCGTGCTGAAAAGATTGTTAGAAAGTGTGAAACATCCATCCTGAGTGCAAATGTGAATTCAGTAGGGGAACTACTGCTGCTAACTTCAATAGGGCTGATGTTTCACCATGGTGTCTACTGCTTTGATATGATACTGAGGATACCTGCCCCAAAATTATTAAACCTGTTTCATCCTTCTTGTTCTTACAAAATATTAATTAAAAGATATTAACTATTCTAAGTTAATCTTCTTAAAACACATTAAGTTGAGCAATTCTAAAAGGATGATCTGAACAAGCCAAGTTCCTTTTGTCATTGGAGCTGCGGCCTTTTCCAGCTTTAGAGGGTAAGTAAGTAAAGTCAAATACTCTTTGACTATCCAGGACAAATCCAGTATGATTAAAAATTGAGATTTTCTGGCAAATGTAGATTTCATGTATGACATTATAGCAAACATTCACTAAACATCTGCTAAGATTTTTTTACATGGGAAACAATATCCTTTGTACGTGGATCCTTTCAGTCCTGCTTTATAGTGTGTGTAAAGTCACAGGCACTTTGTTTCACATGTATGTAGTAATGAATATGGGTTTTGGGTAGGGGGGGCAGAATTCTTCAGTTCAGTGACCCTTTCCCCCAGTGTTTCCCTCCTGAGAAGGGATATTCTCTTTGGACCCCTCTCCACTTTTGGCTTGCACAGTACTTCATCTGCTCAAGATACTCCTTTCTGCAGACCACCCAGGTTGGTTCCCCCATAGCTCGCTGGCAGCCAGCAGACTTAGGCCAAGAGCAACTGCTGAAAAAGTCTCATGTTTAAGCTAACAGACAAATTCCAGTACGTTTGGTTACCTTAGGGTTTATCTTATTTGGTAATTTAGTCTGTACAGCTTGATAAGTAACTAGCTTTACTTGGAACATTATATATATTTTTTCCTCTAAGATTAATTTTAACATACGTTTACTGGTGATTCTAAAGTCCCTCCTGGAATGTTGCTGCTGCTTTAGCCATTTCCAATTAAAATCCAAAGGCCAACTCTTAATTAGCACATAGTGTGTATAGGTTTTTTTCACATTTTTATTTTACTAGGAAATAAGATGTAACTTGGGAGCCATATGGTATGTAAGACTGCATCTTGAACTTTTTACTCTTGTTATGATTGGTAAGAATCTTGCTACAGGCTTAACTGCTGTATTCCCCAGGCCCAACTCAAGTAAATGACTCTGTCAGCTTTGGATATTCCGCAGAATTAACTATAAGGCTGAAAATCAGTGCTTCAAAAAACATACCAAAACAACTGTTATGATAGGGAAAAGAAAACAATTGTCCAATGATGCATAAAACAAATACATGTTTTTAATCATTCTCTTAATTAACACAATTTGAACTTTAAATGACAGATACAGTATTTTGTTTCTTAAAGACATGCTATGTTATACTAGGACTCAATGATAAGTTACGAAAGCAGTAATTTTGTGCTTGGGGCTACAGGGACCATGTTAAATCACAGTTCAGTGGTCTGATATCTGTGACAATAAGCTGAAATAGTTCTGCGTAGTCTTAGACACATCCCTTAAAGGGATGCCAGTGAAATGAGTATAAAACCAATGATGTAGTACTCTTTTAAAACTGTGGATAAAGCTTTGAGGTAGTGATTAAGTAACCCTGAGCCTCAACACAGCATATAGCAAACCTATTCCTAAAAGAGATGAGGGTTGAAAATGAACTTTTACCAAAATTCCATTTGCAGTTCCATTGATTTCACTGATTTCCTGGGACAGAAAAATGATTAAAGATGTGAATCTGCATGTTGGATAGGACTTTCCTTTTGCACGTACCTTCAATCAGTGAAAAAGTACAAAGTAAACTATATATTCCCAAGGTAAAGGAATTTAATGCTTAAAAAAAAAAAAAAAGGAAAAAAAAAGTGGAGGCCTGTCATCAGTTCAGGCCTATTTGAATTACAAATTAGCGTATTTAAGTGGGTATCTTGCTGTGACTCTTTGTATCTTTATTTAATCACTTTAAGTTCGTAGGTGGATGAAAACTATCTTGACAATGAATTTTGCAATGAACAACGAAATAATTATCCTATTTCTCCTGTTCTAGGTAAAGAAAAAATATAATGTATAGAAGCATTTCATGCTAGGCTTCTCCTAATTATTCTTGACTTTTTGGTAAGACTAATGTTGAGTTTAATTGAGGCATTCTGAAGGAAAGGCTGCCAGTGCTAGTAAACTTATTGAGCTTATTTGTTTTGGAATTGCCCATAGCAAAAGCAGATTTACAGTGACTGACATAACCCCCAAGACCCCACACTAACAGTTTAAAAGAAAAGTATCATCCTGTTTTCTCAAATTAAAACTAACTGAAACAACATTACAAAATTTGAATGTAACCAAGAAAGGTCTATTTCCTCCGTTTTATCTATAAGGACTTGAATTAATTTATTAAACCTTCCTGCCCACAGGCTGATGTGAAAATTCTCCTGTAAATGGCCAGTAACCTTTCTGATAGAGCATTGTTGAAGTTTCTAACTGATCCTAGTTTGTTGGTGGATTTCTCAGCAGGAAGATTAGGATTTTGACATCATGCATTTTGGAATCTAGTCCATTTAAGATCTGATTTAAAGTAGAATCATGCTCGTCTGTTTATATTCTTGCCAATTCCTGTAGTTGCCTATTACAGTTTCTTATTTTAAATAACAGAATTTTCTGTCCTTTTTCTATGTGAAACACCTGTATAAATCAGGAAAACTGATTCCATATGCAGTAAGGAGTCTTAAAAGGACAAAGTGAACACACCTCAAAGGAAAAGAACTATTTTTCTCTCAGATTTATTTAGTTTTTTTCATTTTAATGGCTAATTCTAAGAAATCAAACATTTTATGTGGACTATATTCTTGTGAGTTATAAATGTTGTATATCACTTTGCTACTTTTTTTTTAAAGTTAAATGTGTGATTGAAGAACTTATACAAGGTGGAAATTTCAAACGGCACTTATCGTGGATTTAACTGCCTACATAAAATTTGATAGCAACTCTCAGATTGACTTAAACTCACTTTAGTGAAACCACACTGGTTTTGATAATCTTGCTCATTTTTGAACAGATACTTTTTTAATTCAAGTACAGCTTCTTATCAATTTCCATGATTCCACTGATTTCCTGTTGCTGTTGGAAGACTGGTCCAGCATCTTATTTGTAGCAGATAGCTCGGTCCTTTATATGAAGGCATTCTTTTTGTCACCTTGCTACAAATTGCTTTAAAACAGGAGTACTGTCACACCATAGGTAACAGTGTGAAAGGTCATTAAACTGTATTATAGAGACCCTCATGTATACTGGACTTTTAATGACTATATGTACACTCTCTCTGAACCATTCTAAACTAATAATTGTTTGTATTTTCTGGCACGATTCGGAGATTTTGAAAGGTGTTTTAATATATTCTAAGTCCTCACAATTTCTTAATAGCATTCTGTAGCTTCATCTATCTCTCAAAAAGTTCTTTGAATTTTTAGTAACTTTGAATGTCACATTTGATTTTTAGTTCAGATAACATGCAGTCCCTACACATTGGATAAAACATAGGAATGGATATGAACAGACTGGATATTAGGGCATATTTAGTTACATTTTTTTTCAGAGTACTGTATCTTGATGTTTTTGGAACTGTCCTAGCTTTGGGGACAGCTGTCATTTCATGAAGACTTTTTAAAGCATATCCTAAAGGATCACACATTGCTTTTGTGTGAAGATTTTGCTCTTGTTTTGTTTTTTTCCTTCATTTGATATAAAGATTCTTCTAACCTGAAAGCACCTGGTTGCTCCAGTGTGAAGCATGAAGCATTAGAAAATGATCTTTTAATCATGTTATGAATTTTTAATCTCCTGGGAATCAGAAGTCAGCCACAAATTGGTAGCCAAGACTGTCCCAATTTCAAAGGAGCTCCTGTGAATGGAAAGAGTTTGGGTTTGTGTCCTATGTTTCCAGATCTATTGCTCTTCTGAGATGCACTAGAGAAAGAAGAGAGTATTCAGTCCTACCACTCCTGCAGTGGTTCTGTCTAGTAAATTCAGATTCATTACATACTGTAAGCTTAATGCATAACAATGAGTAGACTGAAGGTGCATTAGAAGGCAATTGTCTCCAGGAGTCAGGGCCCTGGATTCTTCTCCCAAGCAATTTTCATCTTGTATAAGTTTTTCTTGGCATGGGAGAGAAATGAGCTCCAAAACGCCTGTATCTGGCTTTACTTCTACTGAATGTATGACCTTAGGCTAGTTTGCTAAATTCCACATTCCTCTGTACTTACAGAATCCTAAAACGATGGAAAAAGTGAAAAATGGTTGGAGAGAAGTTGCATAAATGTACAGTATTATTCTATGCAATATTGGTTTCTCCCCTATTAAGAGGAGGAGGGGGAAGTGATACTGAACATACTTGGAATTATTTATCTGCCCACTCTTAATTGCTTAGTCTGACTCTATTTACAGTGGTACTAATTAAAAACTTCTTTTGCTTGTATCCAATGGGATGCTATCAAATAGCTTAGGCCTAGAAGTTAAATTGTTTAAATGAAAAATTATAGACTTAATGACTAATTACAATGCTTATAATAAAATTAAAAATGTCTTTAAATGCACATCCATGGCAAAAGGCAGTATTTTTAAGGAGGCATAAGGGGGTTGATTAGCTAGGCAGTTTACATCATTTTCTGGTCTCTATTGTTCATCTGTTTTAGTTATGTGGCATAATTTTTTGGTGAGAACAAGGTAACTTCTAGATATTGCTGTAGGAATCTCTCCCAAGGAGAGATTAGACTTGAGGTGACAGAAGGTACCTTTGAAAATCTCTCTGACTCCTCAGAAAAAGATTCCACTGGAAATGGTAAAAGGGATCCTTCTGTTTTGTTTGTTGTCTTTTTTTTTTTTTTTCTCAATGAGCTATTGGGGGGAGGTGGGGGGGGAGGAAATGTCACCATAATTCAATTCTGTTCTTGTTCCAATGTTTTTCTCAGAGTCTATAAGACATAATGGTGGTAAGTCTCATTCTTGCTGTGAATACACAAGGAATTTACCAATCTGTTGCGGACTTAAGACTTGGGGAAATAAGCGTAAGAACTTATTATCTGATTTTAAGGACAAAGTTGGCAACTATAAAGGCAAGTTTTACCACTGCCCATATTCTCAGTGCCTTCCTCCTCTTAAATTATAAGTATTAATATTTCTGTACTTCATACTGTAAGTGACAGGTTACCTCCAACTGTGGGAAACCTTGTGTGGTGTGGTTTTTAAAATGTGTTATTTTCTTTTTCTAGTATATATAGTGATTTTGCATTGTGTAATTTTATGTGATGATTTAGCAATGGCAGTGTGGTGGGTTATGGCTGTAAGCTTTCTTGTGTGCAGCTTTCTCATAACTAATGTGTATAGAGAACCGTGCAAATGGCAAAGGTCAGATCTGGTTCTAAACTAGATACATCATCTGTAGAACCTGGTGTTTCTGGGAAAGATCACATGAAGTCAGCTTTCCAAGGGAGATTTCCTGGGGTTCTGCTGAAGTATGACATCTAGAACATGACTTTTGAGACTTGCAAAGTGGTGCAAGTACTCGTGAACCTATTGAATCAGAATTTCACCAGTGTGAAATTAACAAATGTCAACTTCTGTTTTTCCAGTTCTGAGTTTCGCAACTGATACTTTTCATTGATTATGATTGTTTTTCAAAATAAAATTGAAGCAGCTTGCACAGCTTCAATTATTCTATTCTTTCTCTGTCTCTTGAGTGACAGTGACTATGGGATATTACGCTCCTGCAGTGCAACCGTGTATGGGTTAGAAATGCTATGTCAAGACTGCTTGGTGCAAGAGAGCAGAGAATTTTAATTTTGTTCTCTTCCACCGTTTTCTTTACTTTAATCTCTGTGTTTGATACTAGAGGTGGTATGATGTAGTGTTGAAGTACTGTACTGTTTCTTGAGTTACCTTTCCTCTTCTGGGGATGCTGCTTTTTTTGAAGAGACAGAAGGAAACTTCACAGGCTTTAAAATATTGAATCCCTGAGAAGTGCTAAATCATGCCCTGATAACCAGAGTGGGCTAGTGTTGCCAACTTTGGTTTGGTTTACTTGTCACTATATCCACTTCAAATGCAATTGTTTTCAAGCTGAAATGGCTAAAGATAGAAAACCTCCCAACAGATGAATATGCATTTCCCTGCAGCAAGTATAGGTGACCCCAATCCTTAGCAAATGAGGGGATTAATGGTGGAGCTCTGCAGACCATATAAACACCATGGGAAGAAAAATATCTAGCATCCTACTCCTAGTTGCAAGTGCTCCACAGAAGAGAGATTTACTTAGTGCCCATGCTAGAATGCTAATTAAGGTGCATTGTTAAGGGCTAAAAACAAGGCTGGTGTTTAGGTATGTTTCCGGTTGTCAGGGAACAGAGGTGGAGGGCCTCAGAGAATTTGGATTGTCATTCTGCTGTTAGAAGTGTAGAGCATCTTCCAGAGATTTGTGTTAGTCTTCCCAACTGATAGGACAGTAAATATAGAGCATACTAACCATTTGAGGAAAGATTATTCAAAAAAAGAGTTTATCTGAGAAAGGTTATTCGTTTGGGTGGGAAAGGCCGTTTTTTACAGGTTCCTGAAACAAGCTGCCTTGGTAGTTCTGTGGCCCCTCTCAAGAGACTGGAGTAGCATTTGATAGCGCAGTCACAGCAAGGCACGAGAACAGTTACCAATGGAGAAGAGGAAATCCTCCTCTCAGCAAGCTGGAAAGGATCAAGTTCCTAATAAGGGAGTCAGCTCCAAATGGGGATATACCCTCCATTCCCAGGAAGTGTGGGCTGGGTGTGTTAAAGGCAGAGCTTTCTCTTCCTGACAGCTTCTTACAGAGCTGTGCTTTGCGTTCTTAATAAATGGTCCTGACACAGCACATGCACTGCACTGCGACAGGAAAACATCCCACAAGTGTGCTCTACTCATACAGAGAAAAGTTCAAGGAAGAGTGAAGCCAGCTCTGATTCGGTTATTTACCATCAATCAGACTGTTGCTTGGCAGGGAGTGGATGATTAGGAGCCTGAACGAGCTGAAAAGGGGCAGGAAGAGAAGTGGAGGCAGCATTCTTCCTATTTAAAGCTGCATCCCCTGAAAGGAGTGTTAGCAGACTGCGCTGGAGCTGGTGCTGAAAAAAGGGCTGGCAGACTTTGTCCTGGAACTGATGCTGAAAGGCAGAAAGACTCCCCAGCTGGCTTCATGGTGCTAAAATAACCTTACGTTTCTCCACTTTCTGCTGCCTGGAAGGATACATGTCTAATATCTAGGCATGATGGCAATCTGGGTACAAACGAGAACTTTCTTCATCCTTGCTGCTTTATTGGGGCGATTTGTAACCATAAAGGCGCAAGAAGAGGAAGAATATGACGGTGGTGAGTTTCTCTCTCTCCCTCTAAAAGAAGTGTAATGATCCCCCCTCTTTGCATGCAGCGTGCTTATTGTGTGATCTGGCTAATAAGAGAATGGAAAAACCTCTGGGGTACAAGAGTAACAAGGCTTTTCCTCTTATAGACTGAGAAGGGGGCAGTGAGGTTTGCGCTTTGGGCTTCTGACCAGGAGACAGGAGGCTTTCAAAGCCGGGGTTTGGCGGCGGTGGCTGCGGGCGCGGAGCGGGAGGCAGGATGGATGATGATGGCACACCGGGAGCTGAGCCCCGCTGCCCGGCGGGGCTGGGGCTACCGGGAAGTTTGCAACAAAAGAAAGTGCTTGGGACGGGGCTGAGGACGGGCAGCCGAGCTGGGAGAAGTAAACACACCAGCCTCTCAGGGCGGAGTCGTTTGCGCTGGACAACATCTGCTTTCTCACATTCTTTGTTTCAGAGAAATACAGAAACGTGGAGTTCCCTTTNTTTCTTTCCTTCTCCGTCTCCTTCCTCCCCTGGCTTTTGCTGGAGGGGCTGTCTGATCCCCCGGGGCCGGCTGCGATGGCACATCGCCTTCTCCTCGCCCCGCTCTCTTCTCCCCTCCTCCCCCCTCTTCCCGGCCCGGTGTCTACTTTAGCGAAGCAGCGGCGATTTGTAGCCCTCTGAAGGGCAGGAAGGCTGGCAAACTGCGTACCTGACCCGTGTAACCTGAACTTTCTTAGGCTGCTTTATAGCCGCTTTTTTTTTTTTTTCTT
Source organism: Nycticryphes semicollaris (assembly GCA_013400055.1). Classification (NCBI taxonomy): domain Eukaryota; kingdom Metazoa; phylum Chordata; class Aves; order Charadriiformes; family Rostratulidae; genus Nycticryphes; species Nycticryphes semicollaris. Next base: position 429,914 of record VXBJ01003113.1, on the reverse strand, counting down.
TAATATCATTTCAATGCCTGAGAGAGAGAGAGAGATCGGTGGTCAGGAGAGCGCGTAATGATTGCACTCTTTCATCAGTCTGGATGGATGTCGTGCTGTATGTTGGTTTCCTGAAACGTGAGCAGACTGGTTGTGGTGGGACAGTCCGTAGCTATTGTACTCCCGACCATACTTCCTGGGCGTCTCGTGGAACAGTGGGTTCCTCTCCAAATAATGCCCAACAAGGGGACTGGTACACTACCCTACAATACAGTTTGCAATTACTCTATCGAGTATTTTAAGGAGTTCAGTTTTTCTTATAATTGAACTTCTCTGGTAATATGATGCATTGCACAAGTGAGGAGGAGTCAAAGCCTGATGAATAAAACACTGCAATAGTTTGGAAATTTTTGTTCTGCAAAGCAAAATGAGACTCTCCTGACTATGCACAGCTGTGTAAGAAGTCCCGTGGAGGGGACACTTTGTATAATCTCGCGAGTATAATTCATATACTTGTCATCAAGCCAGACATCTATTATACATTTTTCAGATACATACAATAACAAAGAAAACACTTGTGAAAATGATGACTTCGGTTTCTGGTATCTAATTAGTAAAAATGATAGCTCTTTTTGTCCGTCTTTCTTTCTTTTAAGGCAACGTTTATGTGAGATTTTTGTGGGGTTAAGTTATTAAGTGTCATTTACTAGTTTGTTGCTATTATGGAAATTATGGGATGAGCAAGTACTGTAGCAACACCTTCTGGCATGTACTTCCCATACGCTGATGGCTGGGGAAACTCAGAGGTACATGGTAAGTCAGAGAGCAAAATACATTGTAATAAATTAGTGACATCTATTTGCACTTACTTCACTTATTCATTTGCTTGCTTAAGAATGTAATAGCTTTTGTTTTCTATGCATATGAAGAAGCTGGTTCTCCACTGTCCGTTCTACTAAAAGTGAAAACAACCCCTCCCCTCACAAGCTCTTTTAGTGTGGTGTGAGGGATGGTGCACAATGAGTAAGTAAGGGGGGTACCTCCTGCATGTTGGTCTGATTTAATTGCATAAATAATGAGGTTTCAGTTGTGATTTAGTTCCTGACTGAAGCCCACAAATGCTGCAGAATGGAGAGGTTTTTTTGAGTTGGTCAAATATGTCACCTGAACATAGGTACTACAGTAAACAAATATTGGAGGTATCTGGAGAAGCAAGGAAGGCAGTTCAGGAAGCTTAGATTAGAGAAAAAAAAAAACTTTCAGAAAGTATGTAAAACTTTTAGCAGTCAATTTTCATACCAATCCTAAAAAAAAAAAAAAAAGAGAATGATTAAATACTGGTTGTCAATCTCAACCACAATGAAAGAAAGAAAGAATGTTACAAAATTTATCACAATGAATGCAAGTGATATTGATAGATAGGGTTAAAATAATAAAGCAGGTGAAATGGCTTCGTTTTTTCTAATAAAAGACCTGTAATACTTCTTTAAAGTAAATGTATTGCTTAACAATTTTTTTGGCACTTATAATTGCTGTGCTTTTAAGCAATGCCAGTTTCTACCAGCTTCTATATTATGGAGTTTTTTTGGCTTTTTTTTTTTTTGTTTTGGAATTTTTGANTTTTTTTTTGTCTTGGAATTATTGAATGTTGATCTGTTTTGCTCAAGAACACTTGGCTGGTAGTTCTATATAGTATACACCCTTAAAATGCATGTGAAAATGTGAAAAGTGGACTGTTTCAAACAGTGCATTTTGAGACTGGCTGTTTTAAATCTGCTGATTTAAAAGTTATTTAGGAATAGAGTCAGCACTGTAAAATCCTGGAAAGACCGAAAGATCCTGGTTTTAATTTCTGTGTAGTGGCCTAGAATAGTTCAGAAATGCAGTAAGGCCAAAAAGATGTCTGAAATTATGTGCTGTTTAAGCACTGGTACACTTGGAAGCCCTGAACCTTTGATGCAGGGGTTTCCACACAGTGTATAATCTTTCCTCTTTCCTTAGGACTGAGGATAGAGAAAGTTAGGAGCAGAAGCTGTGCATGCTTTTGGATTCCTTTTCCATCCACTTGTGACTGTAAATGTGATTGCTTTCTTAAAAAAAATATTATTTAAGAAAACCAGAAACACAGCTTCAGTGGAAAATCTCAGTAAACTTGAATCAGAGCTGAAATAGTGGGAACCACCTTCTTCATGAGGATTTGTCTGTGGAAATGCCATATGGACATGACAGTAATGGTCTGTTGCTACCAATGCTGCCCATATTTCTCACTGCAATCCTACACTTGCCTTTACATTCTCATTTGTTTCTGCAACACACCCTTATTTGTGAATTTTGTGGTGATTTATCCTTCCCTGTCCCACTCTTGTGGTGTCGGCCCTACTTCAGCTGAGATCAGTGTGAGTGCTGGTATTGATTTAAAAGTATATAATTTGCATGAACAAGTGAAAACAGTGCTCCTGACATTTGAATTCATCCATCCTCTTTGACTTCCTTGAATTTGTCTGGAAATTGTGCGAAGAAGAGAGGAGAATGGAATGGCCTTAATGGAGACAGAAGCAGCTGAGCTGGTTGAATGGGGGCTGTTAAATATGTCAGGTATCCCCTCACTAATATTACAGACATTATCTTTAGGGAGAAAAGAGCTTACTACATTGCAGAATCCCCTCAGTGAGAAAGGTGTTGGGAGTATGATGGCAAGGGAAAGACTGCTGTAGCTATGAGAAGGTAAGAGAATTACTGAGCATTCATGCCTGATGCTTCTTTGGTTTTTATGGGTCTCATCTTTGTAAAGAGTCAATGATATCAAAGGAAAAAAAGAAAACCACCAAAACTCTATCTTGCTAATTCTTACAATTTTAGTGAGGCTTTTATACTTCTTTTTTTTCCCTCCAAAGTTCTAGATCCCAAGGTCATTCACTTATATGTGTACCTCTACTGGCTAAATGAGAAAGTGTGCATGTGTGTGTCTGTGTCAGTAGGTATCTATATTTGTGGTCTAATCATAGCAAATAACTCAAACTTAGAAGTGATTATTGCTCTAAACAAGCAGAAAATGGGAGGCCATTATTTATTTTAAAAAAGTCACAGTTCTTTGGGGACCGACTCATGACTTCTGAATATTTGTGGTTGGCTCCCCTGCCTGTAAAAGTGTGGGAAGGAGACTACACAGAAATTTCCATTACAAGAGTCCTCAAGAAGATTCTTCTTACTCAGACTGAGTACACTTTTGTTCAAGATTATGGAATACATAAAATTGAATGTCACATTAAGATTTCCACATTAACTTGTTTTTTTAGAAGAGACTTTGTAGATGAAGAATAATTGTGTTTCTATGGTTGTTAATGCAAGCATATATTTTTTTTGCCACAATGTTTACAAATATAGATTATTGCTATAGAAACCAAATGATAATTTCATGCTTTTGGTCATACTTTGTCATACTCGTGCTTCATTTCTTGGTGAAGTCCTTTCATCTTTGCAATTTGTTTCAATATGATAATGCTCCATCAGGTTGATTTGTTCATGTAAAACATTGCAGGATTGGTCCTGTTTAACAATAATGTGTATATTAAAACATATAAATAAGCCTTTTTCAATTTGTTAACTCTAGAGGTTTTCAGAAGAAAATAATTGTCTATCCACCCTTGCTTTGTTATAAATTTACCTAGGAAGCCCCTGCTTAGGAACAGCATCTGGTGTTTAAGTAGTATTTACTATTTCTACCTGGGTCAACTGGAAGTTATATGATTTTTCTGTGATTAGAATTGGAACTGGTCAGCTCACTGCATTACTTGGTTTCTGGTGTTTTTTGAGAAAAGAAACACAGGGATTCTTGTGTGTACGTGTGGGGAAGCAGAAACCCTGAAGACAGACCTTCCTGCAACACTATGATCTTTTAAAAAAAAAGAGCAGATGTTCATGGCCTGTGTGCAACTATTTTTCCACATACAGAAAAAGGCAACGAACTCAGTGCCAAAAAATAATAAAGTAATAATAATAAAAAGTCGAAATTCCAACTGGAGGCATGTGATCTATCCTTATATGTACACTGATTATTTCACCCATGTTTGTCTTTGTGACCCTGCACATTTTTGTGTATAAGATCATAATGATACAAACTTTTTCTCAAAAATTCTTCTTAGAAAGAATAAATCAAAGTGCCAATCCAGTGGATTCTCAGTTGGGTCAGTGAAGAGAGACTGGGCTTGCACTTCAAGTTATTTTATAGACAAAAGAACCTACTCTTAATTTAATGCACAAGGCAAAACCAAGTATCCTTTAGTGTAAAATGAATAAATTAATCGGATGAACTTGGAATTTCAGTTTTTGACAAAGGATTCTTGGAGTTGTAACTTTCAGAGCATGAGGAAAGATTGTTGCACTCGCTGCTTGAAATCTCAAACTGCCTAAGACCCACCTTGTTACACTGCCCTTCGAAAGCCCTAGTGAGATTGTCACTTGTAGAAGGTCAGGTATAATTTGAACTGGAATGTCTAATGCATTAATTCAAAGTATAATGCGAAGGGAATGAGGAAAATGTGTTTCTTTCAGTAGTATAAAGCAAGTGTTCTTCAGTTATTCAAGAAACCTGGTACTTTCAAGCTGGAGAAAAATGGATTATAAGTCATTTAACACTTTGAAGATGAGAGGTGACATTGTGTAATCGATACATTAGGTGTGTACAAATTATATTTTTTCTCAGCAGTTTTTGTTACAGATTGCATTCTATGCTTTTCCTGACTTAAATTCTGAGAAATTTGAAGAGTTAGTGCTGTTACTGAACTACCAGAAAGGATAAAACAGTGATACTGTCTATAGGAAGTGACACAACAATTTGTTCATATAATTCTTGTTTTATAGGTTGACTTATGGTTATGAAAAAAATAGCACACAGGAAGCTTTGGATGCTGTTAAGCTCTCAATGCTGTGTTCATTAAAATATCCAAACTGTTATTTATAATTATCTTTTCTGAGTAAGCAACATACATTTTTCATAGCCTGCTGTGCTGTCTTTTATTCTTGTAGTGAGAAACAATTTCTTTATTCCACAATCCCACCCGCATTTGCTGCGGAAGGGTCATGTGTTATATAAGCACGAAGACTAAGAATGATTGTCAGAGGGCCAGCGGTGGGATGCTCTCTGTACAGGGAACCTCTATTCATGCACACCCTTGGGATTCCATTGTTACTAGCTGATGAAGATAGGTCTTTACTTTGGAGAGCTGGTCTAAGGTTGTTCCTTGGCTGTGCTGCTACCAGCTGAAACCTGATTGGAGTTTTGGAGTATTTGTATTTTTCTGCAGCTTTGTAAATACTACAGTTGGGAGAATGATATAATAGAGTAGTTCTTATACTGAAAAACTTCCACAGTGCTTTGTGTCTCCACTAGTTTTCATTTACAGCCTTTGGGCTATGTAACAGTAGCATGGGAGGACTAAATAATTAATTTGAATCTTTGTGCCCCTGTTCTTTGGATAATGTGGCTGAATAGAAACACAAGCAGTTACTCTGATACTGCTGGCAGGAATTCAGAGTTTTGGACATGAACTCATTTAGAATAGGAACAGAAGAGTAAACTGTCACACTGAGGCCTGTTCCCTGCTGTGCCGTAGATGTCTGGCTGAGAAGGTCCATACATATCTTCTCCAAATACGCTTTGGTCATGAAATGCTTGCCAGCATCCTTCAGCATGTTGACCATCTGAAGTGAAGGATTAACGGTACAATGACAGTGTAGCGCGGGAAGAGATTAAGGGAGAGGAAAAGTATCATCGTGAGTCTGTCCTGGCCCATTTCTCCAAGATTATTACTGCATGTTAAAATTGTAAGGAAAATACAGGCTGAAAGTCAGGAAGAAACTGTTCCTCATTTGCATAGAACTCCTGTTTCTTGTTTCTGGAAAGCTGTATTACTACAGGTAACCTCAGAGTTTGTGCTGAGTTTTATTTAAAGTGGTCCTCTCTGTCCCATAGATCACAGAAGACAATTTTTTATTTATTTAAGAAATCACTTACCAGTTTGAAGTCTCATTTCTCTTGTCTTGTTAAATATCCCAGTAGGCCAAGAGGAAAATATTAAAGGGAAAATTAAAGCAGAAACAGTGAATGGAAGCTGTCTTGCTTGATTGCCTGTTTTCCACTCAACTTTTCTTAAATATTTTCTTTACAGTCTTTTGATGTAATGAAAATGTGATGTGATACCACAGTGATTGCTATCCTATGATAATNTTTTTTTTTTGAAGTGGTTCTTTCTCTCAGCTGCGGTGCCCTAAGTTTTACAAATACTGAACCTCATGTTCAGTAACTGAGTAACACCATTCCATGGCATGTTGTTGAGATAAATAATTGAGATCTCACTGGCGAGAGTAACTTGCTTTAGACTGGGATTTATGATTAGGTTTATTAAGCATAGGGACAATTTAGCCATCTTTAAGCTATCAGCACTATATTAGGGAAATCAACTTTCTCTGAATTATGAAAATTACCTGAATTATTATTCTTGTTAAAAATAATGTAATGAATAAATATGTACCGCTTTTTAATAAAGTGTGATCTATTTTTGGCTTTCTCATTTACATTGTTGATAAGCCTCCTCTAAGACTCATGGGTGTTTCATGAAATTTCTCTTCTCATTAGAAAATGAGAATGTACTTTAATGTCAGTTATCCTCACGTGTGCCCTAGTTCCAGTGGCAGTGGTGCTTTGCACAAGGAGTTAACGTCAAGAAAGGAGAGCATTCTCTGTGGTAGCTGTGACCAATCCCATAGAAACCTGCCAACTAAATGAACTAAAATGGAGATTAACCAGTGAAGGCTCTAGCTCTAACATGTTGTGGTTCTGAGGTTGTCCTTGCTCAATGTTGCCTAGCAGCATGACTGCTGGTACAGGTCTGGCTGAAGGTGTCTTTAGCTGTCAGGTATTATTTATAGAAGGAAAGGTCATTTATTATAGTTCTGGAAAATTTGTCATTTATTCATCAAGCTTGAAAATTTATTAGACTTCAGGTCTTGGGAAATATGAACAGATCTTTCAAAATATTTTAGGGGTCAAACTTGCAGATGGTACTGTAGCAACTGTGTGTCCCCTAAGAGAGAACTTTAGCCTCTTCATTGTGTGTACTGTAGAATTATAATTTACATGGCTGTTGTTACAGAGAATGACATTGTAGAGTTCCCCCACTGATAATTTAAAAAGGCTACTGCTTGATGGCTTTATGTTGTGTTGATGTAAAAGCATTTGACTGCTTGTAAAGCATTTAGTTCACTGTCTTATGAAATCTTAAAGTGAGTATTGGCTTGAATGTTGCCATTGTGAGTGGTGGGAAAATTAAATAAAAGAAGGTACATGATTAAGAGTTATGTATCTTTATTGTGGATGAAATCTCATTGTTTCACAGACTTCTGTAATCTAGGTCAGGAAAGAAACAAAATATTAATGAAATTCACAGCTGATGGTGAGGAATTAAATATTTGCCATCTGTGCAAAAATATGAGTAAGACACACAAAGAGGAGAATTATCTTAGAAAAGTGTAGGCTGGAGTGATGATGGTAACAACAAAAGAGTTTGTGTTGTGCCCTGTGATCAGAGGGGGCTAAAACTAAGGATGCTCATCTTTGTCACGCAGTAGGACTTGGTAAAGAAAAATACAGTTCTCATGACTCATTAGGCAGATAACCATGAGGAAAAGGACAAGAAGCTTTTGTTCATCCTTCAGTGGTGAAGTCCAGTGTTGGCCTAAGTAGTAATTTATGGGGACAAAAAAAAAAAAGGATGGTAACATGGAAAAGTAGGGGATCCAGACCTGAACAGGACAGATATTCTGAGCACTGAATCCCTTTTATTCAGTTTTTGCCATGTGCGTACCTGCCAGATTGAATAATCTCAGTGTGTCCAAAGCTCTAAGAAAGCAAGATGAAGGGAAGCAAAAGAGGCAGAAACTTCCAGAGAGGCATCACGTGTGAGGTGGAGCTTGTACCTCTTATACCTTATTTCTGTGCAACTGAGGCATTATTGCCTTATCATGACTTCAGGATGGGGAAAAGGACTGGAAATAGCTTGCATTTTCCACTGTTTTATAGGCGTAGACAGAAAGCAGTATCTCTTTTCCTCTGTATTAATTTTCCATTAAAGGAGTGGCTTCTTCTATTACAAAAATCCCAAGCACAGCACATCCTATTGCAGGCATTGAAAAATCTATTCATTTCTAAAAGAAAATGTAATCAGCTTCTTAGCTTCATGGTGGATGTTGTTCTGATATTGAAGGTATATTTTCTTTAACTCATGTAGAACATGGAAGAGCTTTTCCCATGCTGCATATCAGCTTTGGCAGTGTTTTTTTTAGGCATGTGAGGCATTAAAACAAAGGTTTTGACAAAGGGCTTACAAGACAGAATGTTGCATTATGCATATTCTGTATTTTGTATTACAGCATCTGATTTGTTAGCCCTCCTATAGTTTAGAAAACTGAACCTTTAAAAACAGCCTGAATTGTCTGAGTAGTGAAGGGGAATGCATGTAGCAACAATTTTTGAAGACATCATTAAGACTTTCATAGACCCAGTATTCAAATCACAGCACTTTAATCATCTGCAGGCAGATTATACAAAAGACTCCCACTTTTATAATTGAAATATCATTTTGTCCATTAAAAGCTTGTTGTTTTTTTTTTTAAAGAAATCACAGTGAAAAAATAATATATTTCAATTTCAAATTGCATGCACTAAAAATACCCCATAATTCTTAATCTAATGTATTGCTCCACATTTATTTTAAATATCTGTAATTTAGAACTCTCGAATCAGGAACATTTTGGTCTGTAAACCTACCAGTATATATGCTTAAATTTTTAAAAGAAATTAATATGTGGTTGTAACTTACTGCATGTTAAATTTTAGAATAGTGTAATATATAGCATGTTAAATATGTAGTGCATTTTACATATATATATATATATATTATAGACTGATATCTTCAGACATGAGACATTCTCACTGTATGGGAACTACATTGCAAGACAGCGACATTTTGCTGGTGAAAGTAATGGAGGATGATTTCCAGATGTTTAAATGCTTGCTTTGGCAAGAGTGAGAAAATGCTGGAGCTTGCATTGGCAACAAACTAAGGGAAGAACCTGACGTAAGAGGCATCAAGCCTGGCAACAAGCAAAGCAGAACATGGAAAATGGAGCCATGTGGGGAAGGAAGAGCCAACACAATAGTATGGCTGCTGTGGCAGCACTGAATATTGGACTTATACTAATGGTACTAATGGCTTGAAGCCTACTTCAAAAATTAGGACTGAGCTTAAATAAATTGTTCTTTACTTGTTTTTAATTTTTTCTTTTTTTTTTTTNAGCTTTTCCCATGCTGCATATCAGCTTTGGCAGTGTTTTTTTTAGGCATGTGAGGCATTAAAACAAAGGTTTTGACAAAGGGCTTACAAGACAGAATGTTGCATTATGCATATTCTGTATTTTGTATTACAGCATCTGATTTGTTAGCCCTCCTATAGTTTAGAAAACTGAACCTTTAAAAACAGCCTGAATTGTCTGAGTAGTGAAGGGGAATGCATGTAGCAACAATTTTTGAAGACATCATTAAGACTTTCATAGACCCAGTATTCAAATCACAGCACTTTAATCATCTGCAGGCAGATTATACAAAAGACTCCCACTTTTATAATTGAAATATCATTTTGTCCATTAAAAGCTTGTTGTTTTTTTTTTTAAAGAAATCACAGTGAAAAAATAATATATTTCAATTTCAAATTGCATGCACTAAAAATACCCCATAATTCTTAATCTAATGTATTGCTCCACATTTATTTTAAATATCTGTAATTTAGAACTCTCGAATCAGGAACATTTTGGTCTGTAAACCTACCAGTATATATGCTTAAATTTTTAAAAGAAATTAATATGTGGTTGTAACTTACTGCATGTTAAATTTTAGAATAGTGTAATATATAGCATGTTAAATATGTAGTGCATTTTACATATATATATATATATATTATAGACTGATATCTTCAGACATGAGACATTCTCACTGTATGGGAACTACATTGCAAGACAGCGACATTTTGCTGGTGAAAGTAATGGAGGATGATTTCCAGATGTTTAAATGCTTGCTTTGGCAAGAGTGAGAAAATGCTGGAGCTTGCATTGGCAACAAACTAAGGGAAGAACCTGACGTAAGAGGCATCAAGCCTGGCAACAAGCAAAGCAGAACATGGAAAATGGAGCCATGTGGGGAAGGAAGAGCCAACACAATAGTATGGCTGCTGTGGCAGCACTGAATATTGGACTTATACTAATGGTACTAATGGCTTGAAGCCTACTTCAAAAATTAGGACTGAGCTTAAATAAATTTTTCTTTACTTGTTTTTAATTTTTTCTTTTTTTTTTTTTTTTCTGGTTGAAAAGTTTGCTGTAGTGATAAAAAATTTTATCTGAACCTAGGTACTGAGATTAAGTAGCTTGGGCATGCTTTGATTGTATGTTGTTACTGTAAAGTGCAGGACCTTCCTTCGAATTTGTGCAGTGCTGAGCACAAAGCACCCTTGATGTCAAATGGAGCCTTAGGGTACTACAGTAATAGATGTACTGAGTCATTGAGCTAATAATATATTTCTTGCATTGCATGGGTTTTCATAATGAATAGCTGACTAGTTTCAGAAGTGGAAACTGGCTCCTCAGCAAGGAAATCTCTAGACAGTGAATCACATAGGCTGCAGTAAGCATAGCTCTCTGTAGGGTTGGCCTTTTACTGTACAGACCAAAACCTTGCAGCTTTACCACATTGTATCACAGTGTTCACTCCTGGTTTGGGTTTTTTTTAGATTTTTTGGGGACAGGGTGGGATAACGGTGAGAAAAGAGTTAAATCTTGATTTCTTCAGGCTGTGCATGTTTGCCCTTATGAAGAATGCTGAGGCCAACCAGTGTGTATTGCGTTACTCTAATTCTTATTAGTGATATCTTTCCGAATACTTTTAAAAGTGAGGATACTGAGCGCTTAGTTCTTTGGGGGTTTGGGGTAATTTTGTGTGTGTGTGTGTTTTTTGTTTGTTTGGGGTTTGGTTTTTTTTTTTTTTTTTTTGTTTTCCAGCTCTGCTTCTTTGAGTCTTCTCTGGTTTCCTAGGAAGCCTCTGCAGGATGGAATTTGTCTGTTTTACAGGCACTGTGCAAGATAGGCGCTTTATTTTGTTTGTGTTTGAATGTAATGAACACAGAAAGTAAATATTTGGTGATTCCAATCTCCCATTCAGGAGAGTACTTTAGAGCATAGCTCGAAGCACATGAATAGCCTTATTTCTTGTAATGGGATGACTTATGTCTAGTTTGTTTGTCCTTTAATGAATGAAAACTTTATTTCAGTTTTTCATTTAGAGGGTGACAACAAATGTCAGGATCTATTTATCTGAAGCAAGAATTAATTAGGAAAAATGATGTACCAGTGAGTTACTTGTAGTAAGAGACTAGTTATCTTAGAAATCTTTTATCAATTATACTGAAAAATGTCAAGTGCACATAAATATGATTTTCATATGAGCAGTGTTTTTAAAATCTATTATCATTGGAGTATTAGATCTATGCAAACTTTTTGTATTCAACCCCCAGATTAAACCATGATGAGGTTTTTTTTATAGTTTTGCACAAAATCATGTGATTTTGACTGAAGGTTCCTTTCAGTCATGAGTAAACATCAACAGATAAGCACAGCCCAGTTCCTGGTTTCAGGGTGAAATGAGGGAATCTCAGTGGCTTTGGTTTGACTTGGTTCTGTGCTTGGATCTGACACAAAAAAGGTCCTTGCATCATCTCAGTATAGAAGAACAATCATGTTAGGCTTTTGGGGTTCTAAAAATGATTCATGTGCTATGTATGACAGATGAACTCCTGGTAAATTTTATGTGAAGCTGTAAAATGTTCATTAAAAACTCAAGTTTGAGACAGAATGAAACATGCCTAATAACACATTTGGTGTGTATAGCATCCTAGTCTGTAGTTCTGCATGGAAGAATATTTCATAGAGCCACAAAGATGATGAAGGGAGTGGAGCATCTCCCATATGAGGAAAGGCTGAGGGAGCTGGGTCCCTTTAGCTTGGAGAAGAGGAGACTGAGGGGTGACCTCATTAATGTTTATAAATACGTAAAGGGTGAGTGTCAGGAGGATGAAGCCAGGCTCTTCTCAGTGGCAGGCAGTGATAGGACAAGAGGCAATGGGTACAAGTTGGAACACAAGAGGTTCCACTTAAATATGAGGAAAAACTTTTTCACAGTGAGGGTGACAGAACACTGGAACAGGCTGCCCAGAGAGGTTGTGGAGTCGTCTTCTCTGGAGACATTCAAAACCCGCCTGGACGCATTCCTGTGTGACCTGATCTAGGTGTTCCTGCTCCAGCAGGGGGATTGGACTAGATGATCTTTCAAGGTCCCTTCCAATCCCTGATATTCTGTGATTCATGTGAACTAGACTGGAGTGCTGGTTAGGAGATGGGCATGTGACTGCGCCTGGAAAGGGAAGGCTCCTACAGTCCTGTTTTCTAACAGGACAACCCTGTAGCTTAGTCTAAGTCCTAAAAATGTCAGTGAGTGTTGACTCAATGCCATGAGAAGAAACTTTCTGGTGTGGTAGTTCCCTGCCTTCCTCTTAGTGGGACAGGAATCACAAGCGAGCAATTAATGACACACAAACAATGTCAAAATGCCAAGCGAGAGAGCAAGATCCTGCTGCTCTTTATGTCTGCAGCAAACGTCCCTGCTTTCAAAGTCCAAATTACTTTGTTGATATTACTTGGGGAATAGAGTTCTCTTGAGAAAAGCTGTAAGACATTCTGCTTTTGCATTAATCTGTAGATTAAATGTTTAAACTTCTGAAAAGAGTCTGAAAACATACCTCGAATACATCACTGCTTTAGAGGTAAAGCTGGTCTGGGCTGAAAGATGACGAGTTGAAGTGGAAGCATGCACTGTTGGATAGTCTTTTTATACAGACTTACTACCCACCGATACTCAAATGTGCTCGGGCAGTTTTAGGATCCAGGCATGTATATCTTCATGAAATAGTTACTGAAGGGCTTTGATGTTGCAGAGAGCTATAAGACAGTGCAGCTGAATTACAGTTTAGGCTGTCTTGAGCCTATGTGTAAAGGTTGTTTGTTCTTTTGTTTCTATCCTCACACAAGAAAAAGGGGATGGTTTTAATGGATCCCTACTATCTCCCAGTATAATCACCTAAGACTGAATCTGGTTAGGATTAGTGGAGTTGTTACTTTTCTGATGTTCAGTTGTTTACTGTGAAAATTTGGGTTTGGTTTGGGGCTGTTTTAGCAAAAAGATACACTTTTACCAGAACTAGTTTCCAGTTATTGTTAGTTAGAACTACCAGTTTATACTTCTGGTCACAAAAAATAGAAAT
>VXBJ01003113.1:391462-416473 GCA_013400055.1 Nycticryphes semicollaris | reverse complement strand
CCCCCCCCAACCCCCAATTGGATTTTATTTATTGATAGGATTAACTCTTAATCTTATTCTTGTGTGTTTGCTTGTTTGCTCTCTTTTTTTCCTTTTTTTAATCTCCTAATCTGCTTCCTTGTGGAGGCTGAAAGACTGAAATTCCTCCCTGAAGTCTGCAAGACATAAAAAATTCTAAGTCATTTNTTTATTTTTCTCTTCTTCCTGGAGTTATCTAGTATAAGTAAAAGGGGTATTTGCAAAATCAGAGCTAATGCGGGGGAAGCTTGTCTTGCCCCTTTAAGTATCCCATAAAAGCAATGCTTCTAGTATTGCTAGCCTTACCCTGAGAAGACAACAAGAAAATTAAAAGAAATGACATACGGTTCTGGCTAACAGTAGCCTCTGTCCGAAAAACTTAGCTATTATCTTCAGTTTGCTGAAGAGTAACAAAGTCAATTTTTCAGGAATACAGGTATAAAAAAGAAAAAGCAATTGCTGTGTAACCTGTAGGTCATTACAGATGGTATACAATTAGAGAAATTATATTAATACTTCTCGTGCAATGTAGCGCAATCTTTTCAGGCATCCTAAGGGTGGTGTAGACATGTGTGATTCTTTTCCTATAGCTGTGCTATACATTTTGGTAGCTCAGTAGTAGACTTGGGACTGGAAGAGCTTGCAAATTTTGCCATTAACCCTACTGATACATGTACTACTAAAGAACCCAAAGTATTTCCCCCAAATTCCTTTTTTGTCTGTTCTAGCTTATGCTAGTTTTCTTGGGGATTGTTTTTTTTCATTTTTTACTTCCCATTCTGTGGGAAACAAGTAGGAGCCTGCTACCAGACAGCTCTGGTTTTGCAAATGGAGCTGTCTTCGTGTGAAGTGCCTGAAGGGCAATGTTTTCCCTTCAGTTCAACTAAATGTATAATGAGTTTTCCAGCACCTGTGTTAATACATTTGCTGATGTATTATGAAGAGTCTGACATGCTTGCAAAGATGAGGTTTTTGTAGCCTGTCAAATTTCTGGTGTGTCAAGTGTGATGAAAGCTCAAGTCATATGTTGCACCAGGGCTTCAGATGGTGCCTACTCAGAGAAACTTTCAGCAGAAAGAAATGTCACNTATAATGTTATGCAGTGCACAATGAAATGTAAATACCAGGATTCTGATGTTCCTGCTTTAGCAGATAGCATTGATTTATAGCTGTTTATTAAAAGGGCAAAGTGAGCTTTAGGACATCTTGTCATAGTCAGGCAAGATAAATAGCTACTTATTATGAGTCTTTTTGATATCACAGACTCTGAAGTTTGAGGCTAGATCTTGCTTAGGCCTGATTCTCTTAGTACTTGTCTCAGTAGAAGGTGTCTTTTTTTTCCTCAGGTAGTGGTTTAAGTTTTGTTGGGGTTTGGGTCGTAATGGTTTGTTTCTTTNGATGGTATACAATTAGAGAAATTATATTAATACTTCTCGTGCAATGTAGCGCAATCTTTTCAGGCATCCTAAGGGTGGTGTAGACATGTGTGATTCTTTTCCTATAGCTGTGCTATACATTTTGGTAGCTCAGTAGTAGACTTGGGACTGGAAGAGCTTGCAAATTTTGCCATTAACCCTACTGATACATGTACTACTAAAGAACCCAAAGTATTTCCCCAAAATTCCTTTTTTGTCTGTTCTAGCTTATGCTAGTTTTCTTGGGGATTTTTTTTTTTTTCATTTTTTACTTCCCATTCTGTGGGAAACAAGTAGGAGCCTGCTACCAGACAGCTCTGGTTTTGCAAATGGAGCTGTCTTCGTGTGAAGTGCCTGAAGGGCAATGTTTTCCCTTCAGTTCAACTAAATGTATAATGAGTTTTCCAGCACCTGTGTTAATACATTTGCTGATGTATTATGAAGAGTCTGACATGCTTGCAAAGATGAGGTTTTTGTAGCCTGTCAAATTTCTGGTGTGTCAAGTGTGATGAAAGCTCAAGTCATATGTTGCACCAGGGCTTCAGATGGTGCCTACTCAGAGAAACTTTCAGCAGAAAGAAATGTCACTAGTCTGTATGCTAATATGTACTTTTTGGTCTGGGCATGAACCTCCCTTATCTAGTAAAAAGGAAAGATCTGGTGAAGCCTTGGACAACCAGGTATATATGTTACTCAGACTGTATAAGAATATTAAGACGAACAGAACAGAGTAGAAAAAACTTAAACGTCTTATAAGACCCTTTGATCCAAACTGGCTTTGTCTTTCTGATTAAGAATTATTTTCTCCAAGTTGTCATGTATTTGAATTATCTATTTATATTACCTCTGAATAGTCCAGCAATTACCTGAAATTAATCAGTTGTTGGTTGCATAGGAAAGTTTTCCATTCAGTTTATAGTGTTGCATACATTCATAAGGAATTAATAGTAAAAAAGCTAATAATGGGGTTTCAGGAGCTTGAGGTCTGATTATAAGGGAATAGATTTCGAAAGAAAATTTGGGAGCCTATGTCAAGCATAGTCTAGCTCCTGTGCAATGCACCACTGAGTCAGTGCTAAGAGCTCTTCTGATATATGCAACTTGGCACTTAAGTTTCAAGAAAGCAGTAATATTTTTGTTCTGCAAGCAGAGATTTAAAACAGGAAACAGAAAATTGAAGATAATTTTTTCTCAAGATCTATTAAGTGCCTCATTAATCATGTTTTAATATTCCTGTATTATGTGAATTTTGAAATAAATTTTTTTCTAGATTATTTTGAAAGTATTATATTGCTACATCAGAATAAAATGTCAACCCCTTCCGAAACAGTCTATATACCTATATATATGTCTAAATTCTTTATGCATTAAAGATGTTGCATTTCTCATAGTTGAGGGAATAGAAACAGAATCATGATACATCTGTTTCCAGCTGTCTATTGATTCTGAACATTCTCTTTGGATACTGATGGGGAACACTCAGAAGGGAAAGCCCTCCCTACAGATTCATTCACGCAGTGACCACCTTCTACATAAGGGTGTTTCACAGTGAACTCTAGACATCTGTATTACATCAGGAATGTTTAATTGTATAGCTCAGCTGCAGGAGGATGCCTTGCAAAACACTGTTACACATTTTGATACGCTGTTCAATTTGGAAAAAAAATGCTTCTGTTACCAGGGAGGTGATTTACATGGATGCTATTCTGTTCTTTCATTGCTTATTGCCATATGCGCCTGTGGGATTTAATTCATTACCCTTGAGATATTCTGATGAGTAATTATGTTCCAAATGAAGCAATTGCAACCTTTGACCTTACCATTTGGCTTTTCTGCCTCAGCGCTTGATCACTGGGCTCCTCAGGATGTATTCCTTTTGGAGAGAGCTTGCTAGTAATGAAAGAGGCCTGTTTTCCATATTGACCTCAAACTATATGTAATTACCTAAATCAAACCAACCATAACAATAAGGTGTGCATAGAAAATGTGTTTAATAGATGGATTTTATAGAGTTTACAGTGCAGTTAGGTTGAAATTACATACCTATTTATGGGAAATGTATGGTTAGTTATACCCTCTGCTGCACCTCTGCCATGAAAGAAACACATCATTTGTATCAACAATGCTGTGAGACCGGATGTTTCCATATTTTTGTCTGAAAACAATATTATTGAACAATAGGAATGGCTGTATGTCACTTGTTAATACCTTACAATAGTGTTCATTTCCCAATTAAGGGAATTTTAGCACAGAATTAATTTATTTTTTGATATTTTAAATTCATTCAGTCAAGAAATTAATTGCTCTGCATTTATAAACATCTCCTCTCTGCTCTAGGTTCAATTGTGAGCCTGTTACTCAGCCCTCTGTTAAGGGCAGGTCACTATGAGACTTTGGAAGGTGTAGTTTCTCTCTGAAGTGTGATGGAGGGAACTTCACTCTGGCAATGTGACATTTACTTAGGGCAGGGGAGCATGATTCAGACTTGCATTTTACTTGACAGACCTACTGGTGAGCTACTCCCTTTTTAGGGTAAGAAACACATTTTGGGCAGGGAATTCACTTTTATTTGACTAAGACATTGAATTTCTTCATTTCACATGCCAGTTTTCCTTGCTCTGAGCAATACAAACAGTGGCTACTGTGTTCCTGCTCCTTCCTTGCACCCCACCTGGCTTCAGCTCTGTCTCTGGTGGTCACCTTCCAGCACTGCTTCAAATTGGGAATTCCCAAATTCTTAATTTCTCATTCGCTCAAAAATCCTAAATAATGTAGGTGAATTACTCCAAGGGTAAAAAGGGAAATTTGGTCTATTTAGTATATACCAATTCCCATTTGTGAAACAAACAACTAGAAAACTGGTGATTGATTGACAGTCCTTATTACGATTCTGAGTTGAGTTCTACATTGGAAAAGTTGAATAAACATGTCCATTTTTCTTCTTCTTATTGATCGATTAGCATGAAAATAAATAAAATGATTAATTTCAAATGATAGTTTGAAACGGTGGAATCTTCTTACAACTTAGCTGATTATGAGGTGGAACTTAACGATGTTTGATTCTTGTACAACTTGGCACTGAACTAGCAACCTTAGATATTTTACATGTAGTGGAAGTACTTTTTATGCAGTAGGCATTGGAATAGCTTGAGGGAGAGACACCTGTGCAGATTTTGTGTATTACTGACATGATTAACACTTTATTTGAACATGATATTAACAGGTTTATTTGCATAGAAAAAAAAAAGATTGGGTAAATGAAGACTGAAACCTGGGTTGGCTTTTTTTGAATGCAACTCTTAGGAGGCTCACATGTTTTATTTATTTTCCCTCTGGTCTGCAGTGTGTAATGCAAGTTCAGAGCTTGGGAATGGTCGTAGAAAAATTGCTTGGAAGTTAAAATCCCTTTCACCTGAAGATGTGCCTGGAGTTGATGCTGAGACCTAGGAGCAGTTACTGTTCTAAGGGTGACATCCAGGCTGCCATGATGTGTAATGAGTCTGCTCTGTTCTTTTAGGCTGGCACCTTTAAACACAAAGTGGGTCTTTTTTATTTCTGAAATCAGCATAGAACCAGCAAAATAAAGGCAAGCCACTGTTTATTTACTTCAGCTTTCATGAAGGAGGCCTATCCCAGGCTCTAGGCAACCTGCCATCAATTATCCACACAATTCATAACAATAAAAGCAAAAAAGCAGCAAACCATACCCATGTTTGCCAACTGCCTTAGCTGAGGGGAAACGAAATCATCCAGCCCCTTGCATTCCCTTAGGCCCTGCAACTCAGCCCCTATCAAACATTTGTTCCAGAAACAAGCTATGTCTCTGTTGGAGTTAAAAACGTACACGTTAATATATTGCAACAGATTTCCTAGCTTAAAAATCTTGCTGTGCCAAGCTCCTCTTCTGTAGACTATAATTTCCTTTCTAAAACAAGAAGAAGCATCTGGACCTACTCAGTCCCTGCACAGTATTCCTCCTCCACGTCAGCAAGCTGGAGCTCCAGTGCAACTGGCCAGGGTCAGCTGTGGACTGCCTGGAATCTTCTTATTAAACAAGCCTGGAGTTTTGGATCTGAACCAAACCCCCAGAACTGAACACGTTGGGATATTTGAAAAATCCTCTTTCTAAACCAGAACTGGGTTGCAAAAGGTCATCACTGCATGCTGCAGATGTTTCCCTGTATGCTCTGAGTCTCGGACCTCAAGTGCAAAACTTTCTCCGAGTATAGCTAAGATTAAAAACCCAACTAATGGAGGGGACTGTTTTCATTCATCTATACAACAGACGAGGGAATAGGCTACATTTAACTTCTTGAGATCTGGATCAAACTGGCATTTTAGGATTAACTTGGTTTACTTAGAAAAATTTGTTTAAAACTTATGCTTTCAGCTGCTGTCCCTTGGTGGAAATTTTCCAGTAATTAAACTTCTGACAAAGGCCTTATTTGAATTGTGATAATGTAAAGTTATAATGCAATTTGGATGATTGGTGTGTTATTAATTTAGGGGAGAGAATGGTGTGATATCCCATTTCAGTCCTGCTTCTGTCTCCCTGGTTCTTTCTGGCTACTATTCTGCTGACTTTGCTAAGAGAAAATCCAGTAACATTATTCTTGACGACTTATTGACCTGAGGATTGTTGGCTACTGACGTAAAAATGGGACTGTTGGTGCACCTTAATCAGGGAGGTTGGAACAAGATGCTTCCAGAGGAGAGTTTTCTCCTGACCTTATTGCCTTAAAAANCAAACTGGGTTTTCTGATTTTTTTAGATGCTCTGAAGCCGACTCCCAACCAGAACTTTTCTGAAAGGCTTAGTTGAGCAGCAGTGAAACTGATCACGTCTGTAGTGAATCCTTTGGGGTTATATTTCAACACAGAATAATTTTGCAGTATATCTTTCCTTTGATTGCAATACTACACTGGAGTAACTAATGCATGAAAAAATGCACCGTCAAGTCAGATCATTTGAATTACCGACATGACATTTTTGTTTGGAAGAGGCAGATCTTGGAACGAATCTTCATCTGGTGTAAATTACAGTGGTTCCATTACTTCAGTGGAATAAGTTATACAAGCCAAACGTCTGCAGTATTATCCAGAGACCAGGTGTGCCACATGGATTTTTTCCCTCCATTGTCTGTAAAGTCATATTGTGTTTATTAATGATGGGAGGGTTTGTAGTGGGATGCTGATCTGTCCATTGTGGTGTGTGTAGCTAATGCTAATTATAGTCAGCAATCGTGCAATGAAAATATTATCCTTACTAATGCTTGCCTTGCAGATAAAGCACATCCATAAATTTGGAAATATCCCCTAACCTCCAGGCTGTAATGTGGGGATAGGAAAAACTCCCATAATGAACACACTTTTAAACTGGAAAACAACAAATAAAAATGTAACAACTTTGTTGTTTGCCACTTTTCGGGCCCTCATCCAGCATATCCCAAAAAGCCTGAATTAAAGTTTGGATTAGGGCCTCTTTCAGTTGTTGGGATGTTGTTACTGAGCAGTTTTGCAGTTCTTTGTGTCCTAATTGGAGAATGTGAAAGAGACCTTTTCTCCCCTTCTGGGTGAGAAGCTGGGCCCAGTTTTGAAATCATATGAGTGGTCAGTTGAGGTTATTTCAGATATCATTTAATTCTATGCATGAAAAAGGCTGGCTTTAGAGCCTTATGATGCTTGTGTCAGAGAGAGACTATGGGCAATGAAACAGTGTATTAATTCCAAATCTGTAGCAGATCACTTAGTATTTCCACCCTAATCACTGTAAACTTTTTGAGAGAGGACCAGATCTTTTTGCCTGATCCCTCAGGAGTTGAGTAAGTCCTTGCTGAGGCTCCAAGTGTTGCTATAAAACAGATTCTGATGATACTAATAAAGTTACTAATAATACTACCTAAAAGTAACCATGGGAGGATGGTTTGTCTCCTCACGACTGAAATGTTTAATTTTTTAAACAAAGCATTGAGATATAATCAAGCTTATGGTCCAGTAAAATGAGAAAAATTAAGCAAAGTAATTATGTCCTCAAATAACCATGTCCTTCTTTCCCATGCTTTATGTCAAGCAGGAAAGCAGCTGGTAAGATTAACATCCAGATAAGCTAAGTGAATTTATTTGGACTTCTTGAGATCATGTCATCTCCTGGAAGTATAGAAATTCCCTGATTGCTATACGACACTTCTTAATAGAGTACAGTGGGGGAAACTGTAAAGCACATATAAAGAAATATGTGTGTGCATATGTGGGTAAAAGGTAAAAAATGTTTATTATGTTGATGAATGAATATTAGGGTGTAGCACTTAAAAATAAGACATTAGTGCATGTTGGCATAGTGAGATGTTATTTTTTTTTCGTTCACAACTTTTATGGGAACATTTAGGAATAATTTATGCTTTAAAAATTCTTTTTGTTTTGGTCATATTCCTGTATTTCCAAAAAAAGAGGCATAAAATAGTATAAACCAAATTTAACTGGCTTTGAAAAATTAAGCTTTTCATTTCAGCAAACTTTATGTACTTAGACATCAGGCTTTTTACCACTGGGAAATTTCTTAACTTACTGCCATATCTAAGCATTCCTCAAAGCAATGGGATAAATAACCCCCAGCTCTACCACAAATTCTGTAACTGCTGTCTTCCAAAGCCAGGAAGATCAGTGTCCTTGCTAGACCACTACCAAGGTTTCCAGTACTGCTGGTTTGATTCAAAATTTATGTAGATGGAAGAAAATGGACACAGCGCCAAAGAATTCACAAACCATGAAACTGGAGCAGGGAAAGAGTCTAGCTCCATGTTGGGAGGAGACATCTGTTTAGCTGGTTCCTTGCTTTGTAGGATCATGGGCCAGCACTGAAAAGAGGCGGGAGGAGGGAAGGGGGAAAAATCAAAAAAGGAAAAGGGAAGTGTATCTTTCTTTCAGCCTTGCTGTAGATCAACATGCATTTCCGTTAGGGGTATTTTTTGTTTGAGTTGGTTTTTTTTTCTTAAGAGCTTCACTTCAGTTTCTGTGTTATTTAGTGTTCTCTAGAATTGACTTAAAGCTAAGTAATGTGATTGAATGTAAGTTACTGTTTAATATCGTGTATTAGTTAATAATACACCTTGTGTTCCAGAATAAAAATAACAAAGGAAATGTACATAAACAAAGTGAATTAATGACATAACCTACTTTTCCAGTTAATGGATTATCATAATAAGATAAGATATGATTTTTTTTTTCTCTAAATTATTCTCTTCAGGGTGTTTTTTTTCCCCCACAATTGAAAAAAGGCTGGTGTAGTTTGAGAAAACAGAAATACAAAAGTACAAAGCACGACACTTGCATTACCTTTCTAAAATTCCATTCTGACAAACATTTTCTTTAGTTGCATTATATCTGGATGCAAATGCAATCAAACTATTTTGTAGTCAGTGTGGCGAGGTGAGAAATGTTGTTAACCTTTGTGGTCTGCGGGGTTTACTTTTATAGCTATGGATTAAAGCAATCTCATATAGTTAAGGTGTTGAAGCTGCGAAGACATCTATTTGATAATACTGAATAGCTTGGCATCACATTGGTTTTTATAATTGCTTTTTCATTTATTGTGCTGCTGCTTTTTCTTTTCTAGTGAGCCAGATATCACACTATCAGTTAGCTGAGGAAATGGGACTGTCACACTGTATTAATGATTACCTCTATTGTAGGTGTAATGGTGATAAGTCCCTAAAAAAAAGGAAAAAAAAAAAAAAAGTTTACTTTCAGTTTCTGTAAATAACTTCAAAGTAAAAAGTAGTTGCTTATTTACTGTTATAGCTAATTAGGACATTCTTTGACCCTAGTGCTAGAAGTGTGTGAGTTCTAAATCTGAATGTAAGGAGAGTAGCTTTTCATTTGCAAATGTTTCTGAATTTAGGTATTTTTGTCACTATGGTGTAAGAAAACAGAAAAAAAACCAAAACAAAACTAAAAACCCCTGTGCTTTTCCATTGTAAGTGATCTTCTTTGGTTGTGTTCAAGGCAGTATAAGTAGCTGCTTGTAGCAGTTGATGCCCTTTTTGTGACTATGATGACAAAGCTTTAATGTGGAGAAATCACATTTCTCTTAGAGATTATGGAGGGGACTAATGATAACCAGATCAAAGTTTATAGAATAGAAGAAGTAAGGAGGACTTGCCATGTAGAGTTTCAGAGTAAAATCTGTTCAAAAAGTTTGCGTAGCAGGTTTAAAAGCCACCTGTCAATTATGCATGTAAGTATGGAAAACAGGGGTTTCCACCTAGACTAAAACTGAACAGCTTTGAGACAACAATAAGCCATTTTTTAAACTGAAACGAAGACACTGAAGGATAAAATGTCCTTGCAAAAGAACTGCTTTGAAGAAGAGACATGGTGCAAACCCCATGGGGACTTGACATCTTTATTTGGACTTGATAATGGCACTGCCAGCTCATGAAAAGAAATCAGACTGAAGCCATGCATTTGCTGAGCTGTTGTCATGTGGCAGTCTCAGCTTTAGTTCATTGAGGGTGACAAAATATGACATGCAGCGCATTACAGAGACTTTTGGCTGTTAAGAGTGTGGATTGGTTACTTTCTAGTAAAACTGAAAAAATGCCGTGGTAAATATGGAGTGTCTCAGAAAAGAACTAATGGATTTTTTTCCAGTGGATGAAAAGGTAAGTGGCTGGATGCATTCTTTCAATAATAGTGATGTTAATGTTGCCTGTGATGTAGCTGTAAGTAGTAGGTATCTCCCTTTAAAAATCTCTAAAATGTTTTTAAACATGATTAATGTTTAAAATGTACTTGGCATATTTAATTTGCTGTCATGGATTCTTGCAGTATAATTAATCTTTTTATAGTACATTTATTTTATAATTTTTTAAGTTTTAATTTTTTTTAGTAAAAATGATACGAAGTCAGGCTTGTATGAGATATAAACTGGCACTAAAATGGGTGATTATAAAATGACCAGGCAATGGCAACCTAAAAAGTAAACTTGATCTTCTGGTAGTATTATTTGCAGTACCCTTGCTTTGCTTTTTGCATCTTCAATGGAATAGGGAAGACTTTTATGAGGCATACAGGAGTGGGCTGTTTTCAGCTTGCTATCTCAGAAGGACTCACCTCATCTCACTTCAAAATCAGAGGCACGTAAGCCCGGGTTCCTCAGATGTTTTTAAGACATGGCCAGAGAGGCAGATGAAATACAGGATCACCCTTTACAAATTCTGTGAGCAAATTTATTTTAATGGAACAGAACTGCATGACTTACAATATATTATTAGGCAAGCAATGTTGAAATAGTCGTAGAATCACAGATATCTTGAGTTGGAAGGGACCCATAAGGATTGTTGAGTCCAACTCTGATGTAACATATTACTGCCAAAATCAGTATTGCTACCAAGAAACAAGTAAAGTGACAGATTTTAGTTTGATATTGAAAATGCTTTCCAATTTTATAAAAGCTAGTAATTTACACAAATTAGGTATTAAACAGAATCTATCTTAAAAATCTAAATTTAGTGCAGACTAAGGTTAAATTTCTGAAAAGTGACCTCTACTTGGCCAGGTGAAAAAAAAAAAAAGTATCTCAAGATGAATAGGCTTACTATTTCAGAGAGGTAAAGATTTCAGTGTTCTAAATTGGGAGACTTTGAGGCCTGAATTTGAAAGAAGCAATTTATTTGCCCTTTTTACTTCAGGTTGAGTGGTAGCTGTACATCATTTCATTAGAAAACAACAATAAGAGAGATCTTTCCAGATGAACAACCAGAAACAAGGGACAACTTTCAAATATTACACATTCCTGAAGTGTAAAATAGGAACAAAGTAATGTTATATAACCTAGGGGTTTTTTGAATCTTCAAACCATTGATGTCTTTTGATGGAATTAATTATGTCTTTAAAAAATTTTAGGCAAATTAAATGCCATTTTAAAATATTGCTGTTTCATGGTACTATGGAAAAAGTTCTCCTTAAAATACAAAATTCACAAATAGTTTTCTTGAAGTGTATTAGTCCTAACTCTAATAATATAGCATGCTCAAACTGTATTTACACATTTGTAATACTTTAGAATATGTACATAATATATGTATAGTATAGAATTTATGTAATGCAAAGGTAAGCATCCTATTCTCCTTAGGAAGAGCTTGTACAACATACTTAGCAGAATCTGTCTTTTCTGAATGCACTCAATGAAGAGAAGATGAAATCAGCAGGAAAAAGTTTCCAAAGAGGTGTCTGAGTATTATTAGTATTAGTAATTCTTAGGCATGATGTCTGCAAATTTCGTCCCTGATTCCATTATGTGTGATGCTACACCAGAGGTTTTAAGTACTTCAGAATTAGTTAACAAACTCTACTCTTTCTCCTGAAGGCACTACATATCAGCAAAATATTTCCAGCATCATTAGAATTTTCAGCAAATGGTTTATGTTAATTATGCAAACTGAATACCTGGTAAATGATTTTCATGTCCATAGTACAATAAAAGACAAAGCATGGCTTAAGGCTCTAAATATTTTTACAACTAGAAGATTAATTTTAATTCAGACATCAGGTTTTTGCAAAGCCAGACATGTGCAAGCTGAAACTGGAGTTGAGTCAAACTGAAACACAAGTTATTCTACAAATATTAAAAAACTCCCAGTTCTGTGCGTAGGTTATTCAAAAGTAGCATGAAGCTTGCAAACTGGTGCCAGTTGTGATTCCAAGTGTAACAGCATGACTGAACCTGCTAGAGAAACCATGTGTCAGCCTGTTGGATGCAGAGAGGCGTTTGTACTCCTTAGAAAAGACATTTTCTGTAAGTCAAGACAGAACCCTAAATATTGTAAAGAAATTGAGGGTCAATAAATACAGCCACAAGTGAATTCCTGCTACTCTTTACCTCAAAGTGGTTATGCAAACAGCACATGTGTATCCATTTATAGTGGTTTTATCTCACTTTAATTATTTGGATTTTTATAACTATTCAGTTAATTCTCCCCAGCTTGTTCTTTTGTGGATGCAGAAAACTGGCAAGCTCGGGCAATTAAACAACATGAGTATATAAAATGGGGCTGTTACTCACTTTAGATATACTGGGATTATGGAAAGAGATAAATTGCTTTATGGACTCAGTCACAGGAGCAGTGAATTGGTTTTCCTAGTCAGTAGAACCTACTTATTTTTATTTCATCTAACAAAATATTCAAGTGTATGGTTTACTTCACGGTCATCCTGACAAGCTATGTTGGATCTGGGACATAAATGTCCTAAATGCCTAAGCGTAGGCATCTAGGGCCATTTGAGAATCTGTAATGTGTTCTACTTTGCCTTCAGCTGCTAGTCCAGAAGAGCGTGTGCCCTGTATGTCCTGGATTGGATTTTCTAGCCTTTCCTAGAGACCTCCATGCTTTGACATCTAAAATATCACTAAGTGACCTATATTTAAGCAACTGAATCAAACCCAATCTATTGATGACTTATGTGCTTGCACTAAGTTTTCTGCATTGTCTATATATGTTTTTGTGGCTACCTTGCATTTGAACTAATAGACTTTATTTTTTTCATGTCCAACCCTGTAATTGTTTTTTGAAATGTAATTCACAGACTCATTTACATTACTAATGCATTTAGTGCAATATTTTGAATCTTGTAAAATGCCAAGAAATTCCTTGCCTGAAGCATGTTTTACCTGAAATTTTAGTTTGACTGTGGAGAGTTCATTAGAAAATTAAACAATTAATAACAATGGTGTAACTATAGAATAAAACCAACAAGCATATTATTACTTGCATATGCTAAATCTATATTGAGAGGTTATGCGAGAAGCAATAGAAAATTGTATGACACGTCATGAGAAATGCAGCCCAGAGCCAAGGCACCACGGTTTCCGAGAGTGGCCGTCAGTCATTGAAGGAAGTCCAGGATGTGTCAGTTCAAAGGATCGAGTAAGAGGAGTCCAGGTTACAAGGCAGATGTCTGGAGTGGGAGAGCAAGAAGCCAGAGCAGAAGCAAGAATGAGGGCTCAGGAAACCAGAGTTCAGCTGGACCAGGATGTATATCAAGCCAAAAGTAAAACCAATACCCTTCCCTTATATAAATAGCATATCTGACATGTCAGGATTTCAGCTGGAGGAAAATTGACTGTGAGTAGTGCAGACCTGCCAGAACCTGATGGTACACATGCTGCCAGCGGCAGGTTGGGACTCATCATTGAGCTTTTTCTGTTCTCATGACCTGGAAGGGATTTTACAGCAAAATACCTGAGCTCCCTTTTATTTATAATTGAGTTGTTTTCTATAAGTAAACTAAGCTCAAACTGCTTGATAATGCAAAAAAGGAGTGTCCCCTTTGATGTTTTTGGATCAATGACTATGATAAATTCTTGGTACTCCTGAAGCTGAGTAAATGTGGATTTATTAGCTGTGGGATGTTTTATGTTGTTTTGTGTGAGCATGTAGATGTTTTGTGGGAGGAGGATGTAGGAGTAGAGATAGGATTTGGAAAATGTTTACATGCTTCTGATACATATAATGCGGATGTTAGGGATTTCTTGGAAACTGGGTAAATACATATGCAATTAATTAAAGCTTGGTTACTAATAAAGCACTTTGAAATGGAAAACTAGAACTAAACAAAAAGAAGGAACAATCTGATGATGATAGTAGTAGATGTGGTTAACGTCATGAAACTGAAATACTGTTAATGCTGTGTTGCTCATGAAGATCTCATTTAAATTTATGAATAGTTAGCTGGTACAAATCTAAAACATGACTGGATAGGACACTTGCTGCCAAAGATGACTGTAATTAAGCCCATATTTTATGTGTAGAAGACCATAACCTCTCAGAAACAATAGATTAAATGCAGCCAAAGTGTGGTAGGACATTTTCTGCTTATGTGAAGGGGGGATGAGCCAACTGGCTTAAACACGTGTTGCAGTTATTGCATTGACTGTTCACTTCTCTGGGCAAAATCTGCATTTGAGCATACAGGTGAGACCTTCCCGCAGCTCCATGGTTTATATGTACTTGGTCCCATTTGAACAACCGAATTTGCATGCCCGAAGGGGGTATTGTGAGACAATAAATCAAAGCAGACCCTCCCTGAATGATATGAAATGAGGAAATAGAGAGTTAAGGACACACTTCTAACAAGGGACGACATGTAATTCAGGAGTACCTTGACAGATTATTTCAATTTTTGCAGAACTTTTCTATAAATTAGCCTGAAAGTTTTAAAATTGAGATGACCTTTTTTTAGACTTCAGATTTGGGTAGAACCCTGTGGAGTTTATGGTAAAATGCAAATGTATGCCTGACTATGAAGAATTGTACCTTATCTCTCCTTAATTTATTGATTTTTAGATTTATATTCTTCTCTGATTCAGTCTTTGGCATAAATATGTGTCTAAATAACTTTTAGGATTTGGAAAATGTCCATAGTGTTGTCAAATCTGTGGCTTCTATTTCAGAAGTGAGCTTATCTGCTGTTCCTAACTAGGCTCATAGGTCAGATCAAAGACTTCTTCCTGCAAGCTGTTTCTTATGCACCCAAACCACATTAGCTGTATGTGGGGATAGAACAATAAGCATTGGAAAGATAATTTCTGACAGTATTTTACAAAATATGCCATCCTTTATATATGAACTAAGTCCATAGGACTAGGGGATTAAGGCTGAATTGCTCCCATTATCTTAGAAGTTTTCTGCTCATGGGTAGGATGCTGTGGTCCTGCTGGGCTTCTCGAACATTTTTCTAGTTCACTAAGGTTTTCACAGGAAAAACTTTGTAATGGTCTCTAAAATAGCATAAGGACACACAGCTATTTGAACTGTGTGAGTCCATTTCCTTTTATTGTCATTGCTACCAATATATATTGATTTGTGCTTTAATGCAAGCTAGGTGGCAAGTTGTAAGTTGTTTGTTCCTAGCTCCAAATCTAGTGTGTTTGTTATAAGCTGAAAGAAGGGGAGAGAACCAATGTGATCGTTTGTGATGCTATTTCATCTCCAGTGGAAAGAATTACTCGTATAGCAAAATGCTCTTCAGAAACATCCAGCTCATTTGCCAAGTGTGATTTGAGTGTAATTTTGTCACCCCTGACCTGCTGTCTTAAGTAAACTTTGAGATGAGTAACTCGTATGATTCCGTGTCAATAAATTTGTGAGTGTTTCACATATGGTGTGTAGTGATTAGTGACACTGGAAATCTCCACGTGCAAAGATCAAGTCCTGAACATTTTTAAAAACTGAAAACCTGAAGCAGTTGAAATTTAACAGGCAGTAAACTGAGGGGGATTGTATTGCTTTACCAAAAAGAAAACGCTCTGCATGTGCCTGCTTTCCATTTTCCAAACGCAGGAAACACAGGAGCATACTTGATTAAAGGCTCTTTGGAGTCCACAGAGTGGACTGTTTGGACTCCAGCATGGCTTTCTACAGGTACCTGGCAGTTCTATGCATTTTCCTGTGATGCACGTTTCATTTGCTTTGTAAATTAGGTGTCAGTTAATGTCCCATGTGCCTATGATAATGGTGTCCTCTCACCACCTGTCTGGTAGTGCTTCCTAGCCATAAACTGCTCCTTATAAACTCTACTTTGGTGATATATTTGAGGTTAAAAAAGAGTAGTGCCAAGTAAGCAGCTGAAGGATTGTTGAGATGAATGATGCATTGCTGCTGGGTTATGTTTTTCTCTTGGATGAATGGCACCATTTCAAGTGCCATAGTCTCAATCAGGACTTTAGTTTGAGTAAGACAAGGTAATAACGTGAAACAGAAAGAAAGAGAAATAGTGATTTGTTGAGTGTATATGGGAAGGAAAATAAACTCTGGCCAAAGACAGAATATTAATCTCATCAAACTTTGTACTAACCTGGGCCTTCAGACTGATTTTTTTTCCACTTTTTTTTTTTCTGTCTGCTTGTTTTTTTTTTTCTTTTTTTTTTTTTTTTTTTTTTTTTTTAAATTTAATGTGCCTTGGGATTTGGGAGATATTTTTAAAGAAATTGAATAGTTTTCTGAACTTTGGAAGACTGAAGCTATTTCTGTATGCAGTAGCCTTCCTGGCTATGTCTCACGTTCCCATATGTATTAAAATACTGGAAAATGTGCTTTTTTCCATTTGTACTATGGTGGGATGTAATCAATTGTAAAGATAATGGTTTGTCAGCATTTTTTAATATGTGATTGCTTAAAAATGTTGGGGAGCAATATGTTTGCCAACAACATATTTGATTTTTCTCTGACTTTGTTTAAACCGAGAGGCTGAGGTGCATGTCCTGACTACACCCCAGTTCTATGATGGGAGCAAAAGGCAAATTTCCACAATCCTGGCTTGCCTGTTTCTTTTTGTGGCCCTGTTTTATAAAGAAGAAATGTTGAGGGATGCCTTGGAAGGGGGCTCTGATGCCCTGTGGTGAAGGTTCAGGTTTGTAAGATGATTGGTACACCGGATTGCCAGGGCACACTGCTGCATCTGCATTTTGTACACTTCATACATAGTTGTAGTTTAACCAAGAGACCACAGATCCAAAATCACTTCACTGGACTGTGCTAGTGGATGCTCTTTTGACAGAATTACCAGTGTGTACGCCAAACAAACTGAGAGAAAACCTATAACCTATTCATCATTAAAAGATATCAATACACAGAGAAAGAGAAATATAGTTTCAGCCAGTCTCCTCCAATATTGAACTATTACAATCCAAGTGCTTAGTCTTCTATGTGGAATAATATTTTCTAGTAGTTCTTGCATCCTCACAAGCTATTTATTGCTGAACTCTTATGCTGCTGCCTGATTAACTGTAGAGAGCTTAAGGGAACACCATATTTTGAGCATTAGACCTTTATACCTCTTGTCTCATTACATAGAGAACCAAATATTTGCCCATGTTTCAGATCTATTATGCCTCCTGTCATGCATCCTGGCATGAAGGTAGTAGTTCAAAGTATATCTTGTGCTTATAGGCAGAAGGTACCTGGCTGAGAAAATTGATACTGAAGCATGGTAGAAATGAACACTTTTCTAAGATGATATGTATCATTACTAGTCATATAGATATACTCTGTGATTACTGTGCAATTTAGTAAAGGTAGCATGAGCAGCTGAAGATTAATTTTGTATTCTATGCATTACCAGTTTACATGAAATCCATGAAATTATTTAAGGAACTATGCAAATAATTTGGGTTTTAATATCTTCATATTGATTTATATGTAATTTATCTGTTTAGTATGTACTGTGATTAATAGGTAATTCATTCGCTTATAGCTTGCAGTGTTATATGGATGATTTTGTGAATTCAAGTTTGGTAAATGCATTTATAGTGACTGTAAATGTTACAATGGAAAATTAACTGGAAAGAGATTCACATGATTAAATTAAGAAATGTGTTTGAGTTGAGCATTGCTAGAAATGGGTGGCCGTAAGAGCAACACCACCAAAATGAGGGAAAAAAAATATTTTCCAAGAATCTCCCCAACCTCCCTGTTTTTCTCTTTCCTGGCAGGATGTTGCCAGTCTGCAATGTGTCCCAATTTTTTCTCCTTGTACAGCAGTCTTCGGTATGTTTTATCCTTACAACATACAAACATCTGGTTTCACACAGCTAAATGAATTGCTTCTGTTTTTAATGCCTCTTTGTATTGCTACACTTTGATAAATGAATAATAGGTAGGACAGAAGAAGAATGATTAACGATAATATTGTATCCTTCTCACACATAGATTTTGATGTTTATTCTAGAATGAATTTGAATTTTTTAAAACTGTAAACCTACCATGCTATGCTAGTACTTGCCTCCTATTTTTTTAACTGGTAAGTTCATTTTTTCAAATGGTAAGAACATACACTAAGTATCTGTTACGTATATTATGTTGAACCCATTACATTTCCCAACTGGACTATTTGAAAGATAGAAAGAAAATCTATGCCTATAAATCCATCAAAAATTCAGTGTGAATGAAATCTCAGAGTGACTATGTCTGTTTTCCATTTATTATATATGCTATCCAGCACAGAACAGGATATTATAAAATAATATAATACATAAGTCATAAAATAAAATTTTGTGGGGAATTTTAATTAATGGAAAGAAAAAGGGAAACTAGTATTTCAGACTGTGGCTCACATTCCTTGAAGTCACTTGAAGTCATGGACTCCTGAACATGCAAAGAAACTGAATCCTTACCTGAGGACAATTGGAACAGCAATATTCCTCTTAATGTGATGGTAAAGTGCTGCTTTGTGAGTAAGTTCCTAGAAGAGATTTTGCAGCTTTTCATACCCTGCCCATGTTTATATCTTTTGGTAACCATTTAAATAATATACTATGTCAGTAATCTGTATTTATCAGTATTTGTCTTGCCAACAGAAGATATTATTTCAGGTCATTAAAAAAACATGTTTTAGGCTCAGATCTGTATTTTCAGAATTTCTCTTTAAATGTGAGGTGATACTTGGTTTAGTTTAAAATAGGAAGATAAGAAGAAGAAATCTTGTGCTGCTTTATGCTGTTTGCCATTAAGCAGATATCTAAAGTACTAAAATGACTTTTAAAAAGCAGTTGAAAGGAAACTTCCTAACAGATAATAGATCTTGAGCGGTGAGCTTGTTAATTGCAAGTGCCTGTCTCATTCAGCTGCTTCAGGTTTCAAAACCATTCAGCAATGGAAAAGAGTGCTATAGGGTTAAGCCTCCAGTTCCCTGAAGTAGGACTGTCACTGTCCCCTGGGGGCTGACTGGAGTCCTAGGGATGGAAGGACAGAATCTGTAGCCTGGCTGTGATTAGCAACGAATGCCAGAATATAGTAAATAACAGCAGGAGATATTTCCACTGCCCATATGAGAGGCATTATTTAAAAGGCAGTGCTGCTAGTAACCTGTACATAGAAGAGTCTAGAACATAAATCTCTGCATCATCATTTTAATTTTTGCTCATTGTCTAAGAGCTTTGAAGTTGTTCCGGGAAGCGATGACTTGGTTTGTTGTTTGTTATGTATCTCAGCATGTATTCATTATTCCTTTTGACAGACATGAAGTTTGCAACTAAATAAAAATAAATCTTTTAAAAATCTACTATGTACTCTAGACAGAGGAAGTTTGAGGAATGTGAGCAAACGATAAGCACTTGACAGTTGTGACTACTTGACAGCAGTACAAAAAAGCTGATAGAAGCTGCTTTTGGACCCTAAATTATAGATTACTTTTGAGGAAGATTTTCTCTAATGTAGAAATTGCTTATACCTCAGGGTAATAGTGATATTTCAAAGACCTTCATACAAAAAAAGGTAAGCATTTCTTGCTGTAGTCAAATTCTTACGTTTTACTCCAAATATTTTGGTAATGGGAAGAGAGTTTTGCTGGATGTATTTATGACTCTTAGTGATGAGGTAACTGAAGTAATTAAACCTATATGCAGAGCAAAGAAAATGGAGGATAAAAATGGTATTAATAATTTGTTTTCTTAATCATCTGCTCATGGTAATATGCCATTACAAGAAATTATCTTAATTTAAAAGAGAAAATGCAAGGCTGAGCAGCAGTAATGGTCTGCAGAGGCATCCTTTCATGTGTGTTAATATGAACAGCTGATGTACAAGCAGAAAATAGATCATGTGCTAGAAGTTTAGGATGCAAAACTTAGATCAATGTTTTTCTTGGGTGGAGAGCCTTGATATTTGTTAAACCATAATTGCTACTCTGGATGTTTTGAAGTCATCACCATGAGAAGCTGCTGGATGAGTGGGTGGATCTGGCAGGAAACTACCACTTAAGAGTCTAGAAAAATGAGCTCCTGTGATATAAAAATAGATATAAATGTGGCACAGAAGCTCTTTTGTGTGTCTTGAGATTTGCAGGCTTTCTATGAGGATGGAAATTCACGTGAAAGTGCTTATTGGAGGTATTGGTCAGGGGTTTACTAGTCATTCAGTGAAGGAAACTGAAAAAATAGCTGTACAGTGGCTTTTGACCCAGTAGGGATTTGGGAGTCAAAAAATATATTTGCAGTAATTGAATAGAAGTCTAATAATGCTGTAAATTGAGCTAATCTTACCTTAAACAAACACAATTATGCTATTTTAAACAAAGCTTAGTTACTTCTCAGAAATACTTTGTTAGGGGATTCAGTTTTAGTTTTAAAGCTTTCAGAAAAGATCTTCATGAAGCATGAGAGAATGATGGAAGAATAATTCAGCCAGATTTTATGGTTTAGTTTGGAAATGGATTCATCTGTTATTTCAGCATGGGCAACAGTAGAGCAATTTAGAAGACAGTGTGTGGTTTTGTTTTGGTAAAGTAATTAGTTATCTGCCTTCTATTCTTGTCCAGTTTGTTTCAGACTGCTTTGTGAGAGCTGAAGTTTCTGATGTGTCTTAGGAACCACAGGACAACGTTTTGGTTTCTGGATTTTTTTGAAAATAGATTTCTGTGTACCTCTGTTTCAGAGTTTTATTAAGTCACACTAGAGATAGAGATATCCTGCAATGCATATGGTGTCAGATGGTCTAATAAATGTAACTTTTCTTTAAAATAACCAGTTTGCATATAAGGAAGCATTTACATACTGAAGTGACAATAGGCATCTGTATTGCGCGTTGGGGTGAGGTGAAGTAATTAATCTAATTTAGTCATTAAAGACTAGTTAATTCACAAAGCTTAATGAGCTGACTCTTCAAACTGCTCCATTGCTGCTGGCATCCAGGCAGTTCCCCAGCCTCAGCAGCTTCTCGTGGCTTGCTGTAGTGCAGGATTCAGTCAGCATCCTGCTGGCCCTGCCCCATTCTGGCCTTGGTGTAGGTTCCACGCTTGAACTGCATCCAGGCTCAAGAGCTCATGATATGAGCATAGTGCAGGTGTGCTTGAAGATGTCCATGGAGAAACTCGATCTGCTTGGCCTGACAGAACCCTCTTCTACAGTCATTAAAGTAGCCTCCTCTCTTGCTCTCTGTTGACTCATCAGGAGATGAGAATTTATTGTTTAGGAATGCTTTGCTAGCCACTGTGAATTAGGTTCGAGTTAGGTATCTCATAGTGTTCTGTGTGCCAAGAAATTCATAGAGGTCACAAGTTCTGAAAATGCATAGGAGTATCACTGGTGGCATCCTATAACATCCTGTAACATCCCCAAATACAGGATTCAACATCCTATAACGTCCCCAAATCTTACTGTGTTTTTAGATCTTAGAGGATGTGTTCTGACAGTGTGATGATTTAGTAGAGTTTTGCTGCTTTGTATTATTATCATCTGAGGTAGAATCTATAGTGCTGGATTAAAATAATTTCCCCCCTTTGTGCAGTCTGTAAATTTCTCACATGTTGAAAGGAGCATTAAAACATAGACATGTTAAGGCTGACTCCCACACTATTTGAAAGACTGCTTAATATCAACAACTGTGATATTAGTATTGCATTTGGGATGAAGCAGGCATTTCAGAAGGCAAATATGGAATAAGTCTTGCCCAGCTGTATATATGGTAATAAATATGTAGGGCATATGCATTGAAAGTGAAAAATTGGGAGTCCTTGTGTATTTACACCTTTTAAACCTAAGTGATAGGTCTGTCTTGAAGAGGGAATTTCACCACTATGAAGAAGGCAGTTTGATGTTCATTTACAAGTCATGGATGTCACCCAAGAAGTTTTCTCCGGTATCTAAAGAATAGTTCTTCTGAAGTATTTGAGTGAGCTACCTATTGCATAGCACCAATACAGGTCCCTATAAAATTATATGGCTTAGAATGAAAATAAATAAGTCATGTTGTCCAAATGTAAGTATGGACATATTAAGTAATAATAATAACTATTATTTCTGGAGCACCTTGTTAAGTTTGTGAAAGACTGTTCTTGTATTTGGAGGTGAAATTGACTGTTTAGACCATCTATTCTCTGGCTCTCTGCCTATCACACGTCATTCATTCTTGCCACTTCACCCTTGAGCCCAATATTCTGTGTTTGACCAAACTACACTTTTATTGATTACCACATTATTTAAAAAAGCGTAGTGTGGCTCATTCTTTTAGTATATCAAGAACTGTTAAAATACCTTTTAGGTTTTTGTTTGGTTCTATCTAATTGGAAACTATGGTCTCTCAGACACAGGCAATGTTCTTGTGGACATCTGGTGCTCATTTTTGCTTCTTAAGTGTGGTTAGGTATATATGTCTTACCTGCTTGCATGTTGTTGGAAGTCTTGGAACCTCAGCATTTGCTCAGTATTTAAAAAGATGTGTATTGAAATGTATCATCTCTCCTATCCACTGTTCCATTCTTACCACGACATGATCTTTATTAAACTTTCATGCCTCAATAAAAGCATTAAAGCACAACAGTGATTTCTGTTACTTAGCATTTGAAAATTGTTACATTATATCCATATTCCTATGGACTAGAAATCTTGTCCTAGTGGTAGTGACGGTTTTTTTGAAGGATGACTGTAATTTGGTTATTAGATGCTTTGGTCTAGGATCTGGAGCTGACCCCACTACATCTTAGCGGGTTGCAATGCCTCTTGCAGAGGATGAAAGGATTCCAATTAGTTTCAGTGAGATTCAGCGGATGTCCTTCAGTGATATTTAGCCAGATCTACAAAAAGGGTTGTATCTGTAATGGTGGCCAGACTGGGCTTTTTTTGATGTTTTTTGCTTTGGGGATTGTTTTTTTGCTTTCATGTACACAGATCAATTCTATTACAAAAAACTTTACTTCCCTGTGTAAGAATCCTGGAACTGCTGCTAAACCAAGTGCTATGAGACACAAATGTGCAGGTCTCACACAAGGGATCTACCTCTGCTCCTGCCTTCTATCATTTTTGTAACTTTTTTTTTTGCTCTAATTGAATGTAATGAAGGTAACTTCCAGTGGAGCAGAAAAGTCCTAAAGGAGATTTGTAGAAGGGTTACACATCTCATATAGCTTACATTACATTGGAGATGCAATACACATTAGTATTTACTTAAGTTTAATAAGCAAACTAAGAAAATAGAGGACTGAAATTGTTTTTGAGACAAATAATTTAATATGTTGAGAATCCAATCAGTACACTTAGTTTTAATTACATATTTAGTATTGCTTTGTTAAAATGAGCAATGCGTGGCCTGCTAACATAATATGAAAAGATTAAGTAAATACCATTAACTGAAATAACACTGGAATTAGATTTTGAAATGTAATTGCAAAACACTCTGTAGTCATGGTGGAGAATGTGGAATAGATGACCTTTAAAGGTCCCTTCCAACCCGAATTATTCTATGATGCTATGGAATGTGATTTCTGTGGATGTTTCTAATAGTGTGCAGAGCTGATATAGACCAAACTAAAGCTTTTAATCCGTCTGGAAGATTGTATGGTAGAATCAATAAATGCCAGTGTCTAAGAATGATTTTACAGTGTAATAATTTCAGTTTGATACTTTGCAACCATGAAATAATATCTTTTTTATATTTAGACATTGTGTATTTTCCCAATGAACAAGTAGAAACTAATAAGTGGAAGTATTTCTGAGTTTTGCATTTGAAAATGAAGAGTATTAAGATTTTTAAGTAGTTTCAGTGGCCAGACACTCAGCAGCTACAGAAGATTGTTGTTTAGAATTGACTTATTTATTTATTTAATATTTTTCCTTTATTAATGCCATAACTGTATGTCACTCACTGGTTGCCTTTCTGATTTCTTGGAAATAATCTATAAAGTATGGCAAACAATCTCTGAGCTACATGCTTTTGTAAGTTGTTATATGTATTGAGTGTAAACTACACTGCTCTGCCTAATATCAAGAATGTAAGGGGCCCTCAAACAACGAGACTGTTTATATTCTTCAAGTGTTGATATCCAAGGAATGCCTCAAAGTGAGGTTTGCTTTTGGGCACTATTTATAGCTTTCTGTTTGTTAAAACGTAGGAACCAAACACGTGGAACTGTGTCTGGGTCAGCCTTGAAACTATATAACTTACGTCAGTCTTCTAATACATTGAAGGGGTATTTTGCATCCCCACTCATTGGTACACATCTACAAAATCACTACCTTCTCTAATATAACTAGACAATTTTAAAAAATGAAGTTATACTTTGTAGTGCCCAAGGAATACTCTCTCTTTTTGCATAATACATTTCAGCACTAGGTCAGACTTACCTCCTGATGTTGAAGAAAGGCATGTTTTCACTTCATATATTTGCTCCTGGTAGAAGAAAATTAAAGCAGAAAAACTGAAAAATATACTCCACAGTAGTTTTAAATTACTGGATTTCTAAATTGAGGTATATTGTATTAAATCATAACGATTTCTGTGTAATATAGCAGTTTATCACCTGTGCACGGTGGGGTGCATCTCACCTTGGAAGGAAACTCATCCCCATTTGTCCTACAGTATATCAATAGGGAAGGTTCACTCTGTGCTCCAAATTAAACACTAATTTACATAAATTTCTTGTGCTCACACTTACTAGTACACAATTGTACAGAAGGTACCTCCCTGCCAAAGTGCCACAAAGCTCAACACTCGGCTTCATTACTCATTCGCTCAAAAACAAAGCAACAGTCTTCAAGATTCTAAAATTTTTTGCCTCTACAGGGATTTCCCAGATGCTTATCAGATCTAATA
>VXBJ01003113.1:334411-391390 GCA_013400055.1 Nycticryphes semicollaris | reverse complement strand
CATATAAATCATTTCCCTAACTTCAGGTGGGTGTAACCTGTGTTGCACTCTGCAAATTCTCATGGTTTACGTTTGAGAGTTACTGTAGTAGCTCACAGCATCTGATAGAAATTTAATCTCCCATTGACAGTGTTTAATTTATTATTCGAGTGCCTTCCAAAACAGTAAAAAAATGAAAACACCCCACCAACCACAAACAAACCACCTCAAAAAGTCCTCTGTTAAGGAGCGAGAAAATTCTGTTTCAAGAAAGGATCTGTGGTCTAAATATAGGAGTAAACTCGAATATCCCAAAGCAACTAGCTCTCTGCTCTTCTTGTGCTAGAAAATGTGAAGCAAGATGTGTAAGCATACAAAGGAGAGTTCGATCTGAATTTAATGAAGCTAAAAAATGTGATTGTTAAATTAGAGGAGTCTAAGCTATAATGTTAAATTCTGTGTTAAATTCAGAACTGTGTGGTAGGAGAAGCCTTGTTATATCTACTTTTCACATAGGACTTAAAAAAATCCGTCATTTTAAATAGAAGCAGCGTACATGCATTAAATTATACTAGACAATCATCAGTTTTAGATCAAAACAGTTAAATGCTTTTGGGAAGGACAAAACTAATGTTTTCTGAAATGCATCTGAATGTTCTTTGTTAATTTGGGCTTTGTTTCAGCAGTGATGAAATCTGTGATGGCTCATCCATTAGACAAGATTTATTTATTTTGTTAGTACCTGACCTTTTCCATCTATCATAAATAGCTATTTTATCTGTGTCACGTTCAGGTTCTAACAGGTCTTATGCTTGGTTTACAACTGTTCATAAAAGTATATGATACATGCGTATTTGTACATGTATGTCAGAATACTAGTACATGTATGACAGAGATGACCTGCATTATGATCCCGCATCCGCAGAAGCAGACTGAGATGTAACTTTGCATAGTGTCTCTTTTCTGGTGGAAATCAGTGAACTGTTGGGATGTTGTCACTTTCTGTCGGCCTGTCCTCAGGGACACATCACTCCCTCTTTTACAATGTTAACTCAAGAATGACTTTTTCCCCAGTTTTTCCAGGTTACTCCTGGGACTGTATCTTGTTAGTTGATGCAGTAATGTTGTCTATCAGCTTGGAAACTGCTGGAAACAGGGAGGCCTTTTATGGAAATGCTGACACAACTTTATCTATAGCATAGCAGCGTAAACCATCTGTTTCCAATAAAGTGGTTATTATCTTTTCTTGTCAAACTTATCACTATAAAAATAATTTGCTTTCTTCTTCAGTGTCTGTAACATAATACAGGAGTGCAGTTATGGACATGATAAGAATGGGCTCTATGGAGGATAGTTTCCCCTTTTGATACTATGCAGTTAATTTTTGTGTATTTCATTGCCAGAGACAAAAAAGCTATATTCCTTTTTATATTCTCCTGGTTCATCAGTTTTGGTATTTCTTTAGGGATAAAACCCAGAGGACCATTCTTAGGGATCTCATTCTGCAGCTCTTAAAATTGCTATATATCTGCTTGTTTAAAAATTGGTGCAGCAGAGGACTGTGCTGAGAAGCGACTGTAAACAGTGGAAGAGTCTCTTAGTGATGATATTGATCCATTAACTTCAGTACAACTGGACCTGTTCACACAAACTCAGGATGAAGTTATTTATGTTCAGTCTGTGAAAATGTCTGTTTTTTCCCTTTTGCTCATTTAATGCAATGCTGTCTGTTGTGTTTGTCAGCTGTAATAGACAAGAGGTAGATGTTAGGAGACTATAAGCCTTGGAGGGTTTTGCTTTAAACTTTGAATATGACCCTAGTGAATAAAAGTGGAGAAGAATTAATTCATATTGTGTTGCCAGCTCAGTGCTGAAAGCCTGATGAAGGTATGAAAAAAGTCGTGTGGGTAGCCTAGGAGTATAAAAAAAATTGTTTTATTAAATGCATCTGGTATACTTTGGAACATTACTAAAAGTCTGAACTCTCACATGAATTTTTGAAAAGAGTCAAGCAGCTAAGTACACTACTAAGGAGATGTGCATTGGTGTGTTAGCACTCACTTTCAGATTACTGTTTTCTTCAAGACAGAAGTTAGGTTATACTTGGGAGACTGTTAGAAAGCTGCTGTTGAGCACTGCCTGTTCATTGAGCATTTGGAAGGTCTGGGTGCAGCTCATGTGCATGATAGTTCTACCTGGCATGAGGTATACAGCTTGGTCTCACTGCACATACAACAGAGCCTAGATTGTTGCTCATATCTTGCCTGTGTGTACGCGCAGGTCAGTTGTGTGGCTAACGTATTGTAGGTCCACTATGGGACTCTCATCCCTGAGGGCGCTCTGTCTGTCTTAAAAAAGCACTGTTGTGCATCTTTAATGTCTGAAGTAATCACTCCTTATTTTCCGCAATGTGTTTTATTTTAGAAATAATAATATCATGTTAACAATTTGATTCTAGGTACAAGCCTACTAACCTGGTAGAATTAATTATATTTTACAAATAATATAGGTGATAACATATTTGGCCTTATTTGCAAGAAAGATTTTTGGGAGTAGCTGCATGAGCACAGACCACTGGTGGACAAGGAGTTAGTGAGAAAGGGCACTGGCAATATTATATTTCTTCACTAGTGTGAATAAAATGAGCAATAGGATGCTGTGTTTTGGAAGTTACTGCAAACCTCTGGTGTACTTAGTGGATAGATAGAGGTTCTAATCCTCTGTGAACTTCTGTAGAGTGGAATGATAGATATCTGTGGAAAAGAGAGCTGTTGATTCAGGGACTGAAAGTCAAAATCTTTAGCTTCAAATTCTATTTGAAGATCCAGTTTACTGACAGCTACTGCTTTTTCAGAACAGTGACTCTGAATCAGCTGAGTATGCAACACCATACTTGTAGCCTTTTTCTTCAGGTGTAAGAACTATGAGTACCTTTGGCAAATCTCTTGATAACTCTAATGAAATATAACATCCCACACTCAGTAACTGAGTAGGTTTTTTCAGTAGGTTGACTTACATTTCAGTAGGTGAGTAGAACAAAACACATTAATTTGCATATAAGTGTTCTTTTCTTATTTAGCAAAGAAATGGGAGTAGTTATTTGAGCAATAAAGGCACTTGAGGACTTAAACATAAACATCTCACAGGCTTTGAAGAACCAAGCTCATGTCAAAGAAACAATTTGATGTCACTCGTGTCCTCTTATCATAACATCAGATTTTATGGTGTTATTAAGAGTGTGTTCCAACATACTTAGTTCTTTCCTGAACTGGATTCCTGTTTCTAAACAGATAGTGAAAAACTGTCAAATGGTTGTCTATTCCACAAATACTGAGTGGCAATGACTTTTTTTTTCTAATAAGATGAGGTATTGTGGATTACTGCTTGAGAGGCAGTTACTAATGCTTCCAAAATTTTATTGACCAGTCCTTGAATTGGAAATAATATCAAAGAGAGCTGGTGAATGGACTTGTATCGTGTTTGTATGCCGAACTGCTTCTTCAGTCGCAGAATATTGTTTAAATACAAAACTTGTGGTAATTCCCTGTTCAGGTAGAGCTCACAGGGCTGTAAAGAGGACCTTTATGTCCTTTATGAGAAGTCCTAAACTTGGGATTGAAAGAATGTTTGGGTTCTTATTTGTTGCTTGTATTGTGGTCGTAAATACCATGTGAAAGATGTGATTCATGATGCATACCATGTACGACAGTCAGTTCTAACAATCTACTCCATTAGGGAGAAAAAATACTGTACTTAAAGGTGTGTATAAGGAGCTGAAAGTGGTGTGATATATCATGAAATATTAGTGCCTCTAAGTGTAACAAAATAATGTTTTGCGTGGGATTAAACCCTACTGACATTAATGGGTGTCTTGGGAATCCATTGGCTCTGTCTGCAAGAGCTTATACTTTAATAGCACTGATGAGTTCAGTAATAATAAAAAAAGATAGGTTTTTTTTTTTTATTTTTCAGCTGGGTATGTGCCACCGTCATGTAATTTTGGAGACGGTTAAACTAGGGCACACATTTTCACTGTCAAACTGAGTCAATGGTTATGTGCAGGATTCCTGGCTTCCGGGTGGTGACTGACTTCTACTGCAAAGCCCAAATCGGGTTTGGTCGCATAGGAGTGCAATTGTAAGTCAGGGTTCCTTGTGTTGTTTATACAGATTTCTGAGTGCAACGAAAGACTATTTACACCAGCAATGGGCATAGCCATACGAGAGTGCTCACATACCCTGCATTGTTCCCTAAAAGTTATCTTCAGTTTAGCATCTAAGTTGTATCCCTTAAGCATGCTGTTCTCAAACACATGCAGATTTTAATTCTTTTACAAGAGAGAAAATAAATG
Source organism: Nycticryphes semicollaris (assembly GCA_013400055.1). Classification (NCBI taxonomy): domain Eukaryota; kingdom Metazoa; phylum Chordata; class Aves; order Charadriiformes; family Rostratulidae; genus Nycticryphes; species Nycticryphes semicollaris. Next base: position 387,060 of record VXBJ01003113.1, on the reverse strand, counting down.
GTGTTTCTCTACTTTATGCATTTACATGCATCTGGTTGCAGCTCCTAACTCTGCTGTGAGAGTTAACTGGTGCAAAAAGATGTATTTGTAGAGCTTTGCTTTGAAAAAAAATGGTCTTGTATCTTGGTTGTTGCCTTCTTGGGCTTTTGAAAGCTCATATCAAAGAAACAATAGTAGGATTCAGCTAAAAAGATCTGAAAAAAATTATAAAGTATTTTTTAAAAGAAGGAACTAAGGGAAATAGAAAGTAGATTAAGTTAAACGCAAACAGTAGCTGGAGGTGATGACGGCTGGTTTGTTTTAAACTACGCATCCTTAGTTGAATTTTTATTCATTCAAAACCTTTCTAGTATGGGCTATTTTCCTGACAGAAGTTCATAATGCTTCATCCCTGAAGTATGGAAAGATATGCAATGAATGAGAGCAGCTGAGCCTGCAGGAAAGCCTTTCATTTCCTCTGTCCCAGAAACCATAATCCTGCAGATGAGCAAAGTAATCACTGGTATGTATCTTTTTAAAGAACATTTATCAACATCATACATCTAAATGACAGAGTGCATAGAATTTCTCCTTTGCTGACTTTTTTTTTCCACATTTAGTGGTTTTTTTTATGCTCATTTTTAGTATGTATGGACTGAGAATTGGGACAATACGAAAGCTAAGTTAAAAATGAAATTGAAATAAAAATATGTAACTTCATTCAAATGCATAATGCAGTAAAAGAGCCTGCAGATAGGCAAAGCTACCTCTAATTCTTCTTTCACAGTGGATTTTTCTTAAAATGCCTGTTAACATCAATGCTTTATTAACATTAACAAGGTTAATGTTATCATATCCCACTGTGGCAAAAAGGCAAAATAAACTGGGGTTTTTTTAAACCTCCTTCTTACATTTAATGCTGTGCAACACTCTGAAAATGGAGTAAGGATATTCTTCTCCTGACCTAGGTCTGTTCTTCTTCTTCTAATAGGAATTAAAGTATGTTGGTCTGAAAATGTGAGATTCTACTTAAAGACATCCTGCAAGTTGCAGTATACGACCACCAGCCTGTGCTAGAAAGGAAGCTGCTTATAAATAATCTGGGTTTTTCCTAGCCAGCATGGATGAATTGAGGCAACTTTGAGTAGGTCTCATGACTCAGTAATAATGAAAACAATAGAATTGGGTCACGTCAATAAAAACATTTTTCCCCAGCTTTACTTTGATGCAAAGCTTTTTTGGTACAAAGATCTTCTAGCAAACCCCAGTGTTCTTCTTGCCTGAAATCGTTAATTTTAAGCATCCCGAAAATGAAAGGAACGATTTTCAAGTGGTTGTATCTAATAAAATCAGCTTCCTTGGTATTTCAGTAATTCAGTGCTTTCCAACAGAAAAAAAATGTAGAAAAATTCCTGACCAGTGCTAATTGCCTTGCTTTACTATTGTCTCAAGGGTTTTCTCATCCCTAATCTCTATTGAAGTGAACTGAACTCTAGCCACTTGTTACTTACTGACATTGTTACATATATGCATTGAAGAAGGAAACATTATTGCTCTTATATTTGCAAGTAATAAATAAGTTTAAACTGTGTAGAAGTTAAATTGTCTTGGGCATAAAATACACATAAATCACAATCTTTTCCTCACACACACGCACGTGATTGACTTTAGATTAATCTTAAAACTAGGCTGCTCCGTCATAATGTTCATCCTTGATGCTGTGCAGAAAACAGCTATGATGCCCTGAGGGTTGCCAAAGTCTTTTCCGTGTCATCTTGAAACCAGAAGTTGCTGACTGAGCTGTGTGAACTGTGGTAAAGGTAATGGTAGCAGAAGAGAAACAGAGGTTTTGTTCCTGGAATTTTTGCAGACTTTCTTGCTTACCATTCTTATTTTTTAATTTGTCACAGGCCCAGAGTTTCAGCAAATTAATAGCTTTGCTGTAAAAACAGCATATTATGGGTATAGCTTTCCAGCAATACCGTCCACTCCACCCAAACACTGGGTAGTTTTCACTTCAGTTTGAAATGCTGAGCCTGTTGGAATGCAAGGATTTTTAATTATGGAATTGAATTTTCTTACTAATTACAAATCTTTATTTTTAGTTGAAAAAGAGGATGATATTAGCCAGCAAGGGTGCATTTAGGGGATTACATGAATTCCACTTTGCAAACCACAATGTAGAAAAGCTTTATGGAAAAGGCAATGCGTAATGACAGGTTTCTATTGAACTTTGATGTGTATAACTTCAAAGAATGAGGACGTTTGGGCAGCAGCAAGTGTATTTCTCTTAGATGTAATAAAAAAAGACATCCGTATACATTTTGTCTGTCTGACTTCAAAGAAGCTAAATCCTACAAAACAAGGAAGGCAAACCAGTTCTTTTGCAGTGCATGGTTATTTTATCAGGCAAACTTTGGGTATATAGCATATGTGAAACTAGAACAATGTTACTTGTTAGAGTTTGGGTAGATGGGTACAGAGAAGTTCAGACTGCAGTTGGGGGCTATTTAATGAATTTTCCCTTTGCCATTGAATGGGTCAAATCTGATTGCCTTCTACAGTGAGATAATTGGCTTGGTGCAAAAGTAGGAGCAGTGAATGCTGTTTACCTTTAGTTTAGCAAGGCTTTTGATCCCATCTCCCATAGTGTCTAGAGGCAAATTGGGGAAGTATCCAGTCCCATATTCAGTACAAGACTGAATGGGTGGAAACAAGATGAAGGAAGACCTGGTGGGTCTATTGAGTTCAAAGACTAATGGTTGGCAGTACAGCTGGTGGCTAGATAATTGTGACATTCCTCAAGGGTCAGTGGTGGGACCAACAAGAAAACCTTATTTCAGAATGTGGCTGACACTGTGCAATCTTACCCTGTATGGCTTGTTGCTTGAGCAATTGGTTTCTGGCTGGCTGGGCAACCAAGATGGCTTCTTGTGAATTGCCAATAGATTTACTACAGGAGATCAAATCTGCTGCGAGTCGAAACTGTGTCTCACTGATACTGGCACAGAAAGCAGCTGAGAGAATTTTCTTCACAGCCAAAACACATTATTTTTTACTGATGCACAGCAGTCCAGAGCTGGATCTTGAAAAGACCAAAATCAAACATTCATGGATTCCAGAGCAGTGAGCCAAAGTAGACAGTAGAAGAATATTACAGTTTCATTGTAATCTTGCTATTTTAGAATTTAGATTTAAATACATTAGGCAGTTTCTTATGCCCTGGTAAGACTTGCTTTAATTTGTAGTAGCAGCAGGTTGGGCAGAATTCCCACCATTGCGGCATGTTTGCTTCCAGAATGAAGCCTCTTATGTTTTAGGAAATGTGCTAATTGCAGTTTTAATTCTGTCTTAATTCCAAAGACAATGCCTGTATTGCTGAACTTCTGAGCATTCAGCAGTCCTGAGCCCTGGCCCTGTTCAGCCTCTGCTGACTGAAATGCTAGCAGTATGTTCTCTTTATAAGCTCCCCAGCAAAAGAATTTGCCATTTCTGTGGAACCAGTCCGTCTTCATGCAAATGAAAATGAGTCTGCTTAAAAATGTCATCCCAGAGTCGAGAATGTGTTCCAACACTCCACTTAGAAAAACAAATGTTCTCTGTTCCTCAAGCCTCTTTTGAATGAATATGACGTAATAACTGGCCACAATAATCATGCTTTTTAGGCTTTATCTGCCCTGAGTAGGAATAAAACTGTGGTACAGGCACAGCTTAGCTGACTTCACTGTAACTACCTTGAATGACAAGTCCAAACAGGGCATCTGTGGCTATGTGGGCTCCAGCAGAGGCCAGGCACCTCGTTAAAGATTGCAGCTTTTGCCTGATTTGCTCTAACTGCTGAAATCTGCAACCGTGTTTTCTCAGGCATGCCCTGAACGCCTCCCTGTTACAGTCTATGTGCGGCCTTAGACATTTGGAAGTAATTTTATTTCCCACTGTATACTGGAGGCTTGATTGCTGTCATCAGGGAATATTTGTGTAAGCACTGCTGATGGATCAGGCTCTTCAAACTCCCTCTTTCACTTTATTCTCCTACAGGCACCGGGCAATATGTCCAGCCATCCTACTTGTGAACCAAAGTTAAAACATAGAAAAACAAAGTGGAAACATGTTTACTTTATAAGTTAGTTTAACTCAGTGCTGTTAAAGTATGCAGATCCAAGACTGGGGAGTAGCAAACAGAAAAGGACCAGCTTGACCAATCTTTCACCAAAGCCTCACTGCTGCACCAATTCCTGGCCTGTCTGTAGCATAAGATGGGGTGTTTAGAAGGGTTGAGTCTTGTTCAGTAGCTCAGGAACAGTGAAGTTAATATGCAGATACAACATCATCAGATGCTCGTAGGGAACTGAACAGTACAATAAACACTGCATAGTGCTGTGGGACCAGCAAGAGAATGATCCCAGTATATTCTCCCTGTGTATCCAGCATGTGTTGAATCCTGCAATAAAAACATCGTTCTTGTTTGTTCTATGTTGGAAATTAATTTTATGCATAAAAAGGCAAACAAAACTCCTATTTGCACTGACAGAGACATAAATACATGAACCTGTGAGTTGGGGAAATATGGACTACCAAACGAAATGTAGGGTAGCGTTGTTTCTATCCAGTTAAGGAAAAAATGGAGAAGCGGTTGTACTGCTTGGATGTTAATTTAAAACTCATTCAGAAGAGTCTGATTGTATCCTAAGCATAACTTTTCCTTTTCAGTTTCCCTCATTCAGCCAAATCTGGAATCACAATGCTGAGTGGAGAACAGAATTATTTATTTTGGCACAATTTTCTGGAAGAGACTAAACCCTGTTGCTGATATCACTCAGAGAGCCCTTTACATGGGAAATTACCTCTTCTCCCAAGTCAGGGTATATTGTTTTACTGTTGCTTTCTGCCTCTGGACTGTTCAAAGCTTGGAGATTGGATTTTCTTGGTTTATGAATCTGAGAGAGTAAACTCCCTCCCCTTAGTGCCAGCCAGAAGTGACTGACCATGTGTAAAGCGGATGTCTTTAGCAAGGCATTTGTTAACTGCTATAGCAATTTCAACAGTTAATTAAATATCTTCCTGGGCGCTGACTCTGTATATCTCTCTCTCTCTCTATATATATATATATATATCGCTGAGTCTATAATTTTCCAGTCCTAAAATGCGTGTTTCAAAATTATCTACATCATTTAGGAGAACACTCTGGGACTTTTCTACTTCTGAAACACGGTATAAAGGGTTGTGGCTCCTTGTCTAGAGATCTGACTCCCTCAATCACATTGAAAACTTGTTTGGAATTAAGAGCATGTCTTTTAGTCTGTGGAATGCTTTTAAAAAGACTTATTTATTGTCACCTTTGCAATTATCCTCTAGTATTTTTTTAAGCAGGTACTCTGCAAGGTGGATTCAAAAAACTCAGTTATTTTTCTAAGAAACAGTTCTGAAGAAACCTAGTTTCCTGTAGGTTTGTGTTTTAAACTGTGTGTCTGTGCACTTTCCCAGAAATATAAAGAAAGGGGTTTGTGACTATCCACTTGTTTTACAAGGGGGTGTTGGTGGGGCTCTAAGTTGGAACTCCTTTCTTTTTCTAACTGTGTTTATTCTCAAAATTTGCAGGTGTACAATTATCTTAGTGACCTGATCTCTCACAAGGTCTCTGTCAAACCTGGCTCAAATCAGCCACTGAATCAAATGGGCTTGGGAACACAGATGTCACAGTGCAGCCAGTAGGATCACATGAGTCCAGTTTCCTCAGGATATCATAGCCAAAATGCAAAATGAAATGTTCATCTGGACCTTCAGCTGACATAAAACACAGAGCCACAGACTTTGAGAAAGTCATCTTATTTTAGACCAATGAATGCCTGTTCTAGTTATTCTTTTAGACAGTCCTGTAATGAATAAATCTTCTGGACGAATCTGTGCATGTAATTTGTTGCTTATTCTCTTGTCTATGCAGGGAGGCTTAAATTGAATTTGAAGCCACCAAGAGAACACTCATTTTCTGTAACCTTTAGTGAATTAACAGGCCACGTTACTGATGGGTGTTTCCAGGAGAATGCTGAGTTATCTGGATTCAAGTGTATTGTTGTACTGTAGCTGTTATCTAATGTTAACAAAGATATATGATGTATCCTGAATGGAAACGTCTGAATGCAAATTTCATTTTGACAATCAAATATTTCATCTTAAGTGAATTGTGAATCAGTTCAAACTTCTATTTGTAAGGGATTCCATGTTCACCCTCATGTATGCAACTGTAAAGAACTTGTGTAAACTGTGTGTGTGTGTTAATCGTTATTAACAGGAATTGTTTTTTGCAACAAAAAAGGTTTTGTATTTATCAGCACTCCTGAAAAGTATCTGATTTTCAGCATAATTGGTGTTTACATTATAATTTGCATGGCACAGTGCTTTGGATAATACTGTATTTATTATGACTCCAAAAAAAAAAAGCTATCAAAATATAAACAAAACAGGAGGTCTATTCTTAGTGGAGTAAATGAGAGGTTTTTTCCATTGATTTAATGCGAACTAGGTGAAGCATGACATTAGTGTTACAACAAGATGACGATCACAGATTATTAATACCAAGCTCCTCTTGGCAGTCTGTACACGTGCACAACAGTACATCTGCAAAATGGTTGTTAGCATGTATCATTCACTTTGATTTACTTCTGTACTTCTGTTTTGTGAGTCACAGGATTAAATTTTATAATTCATAACCTGAAACAGCTTTTTTTTTTCTAGATTTTTTTCTAGATTTTTTTTAAACTTAAAACCCACTGTGTTTATGTAATCTTATATTTCCATACACTTTTCACAAACTAGCATCAGGTTGACAAAGAGGATGAGAAGCTACCTGCACAAGCTGTTTTGTTTCTAACCCTTTTTCATTAATAACTGTGCCTCTTTTGTTCCTGAGACTTTTTATGTTAAGCAATGTAAAAACATTGGGGTTTTGTTACAGTAGACATCAAGAAGTCCCTCTTGGCAGAAGAAAGCATAAAACTGGCAGTCGTCATCTTTTCTGCCCTTGTTAGATTGTAATCTCTGCTGCTGTAGGTCTATCAGCCTTTAGGCCCTTTCAATTATTGCATTGGTAGTACTAGTGAAAATGCAATGAAATAGTGCTGTTTTGCTGTCAAATCCCTTTCTTTCCCTTACTCTTCAATCCCTGGACCAAAGTTGTTAATGTCTGCAGAAAACCTATATATCTGCAAGTTTTTTGTTGGGCCATTATTTTCCCAAGTAAGGCACTGAGAGATGTATTCCCCTTCATTGTATACCTGCCATCTCCTCAGCTGAGGTAATGGTGGTTTACTGCTTCCATATGAGGTTGTCTATAAGCAGAAACAGGTAACAGGGAAATATAGCTTGCAGCGGTGGAGACGTTTCTGCGAGGAAAATAAGACCCTAAGATGACAGCTTCAGCAAGCCTTCCCATTTGTATGTGTGGAGTAATCTTTCTTTTCTCCCCCTTATTACTCTTTTCTTTTAAAATATTTTTGCTCAAGACATGGTGTTACTCCCTTGTATATAACCCAACACCACCCCCATCCCCCACTCAATTTTAACTTTTTATGGTGTCATTTTCCTTCTTTCTTTGCTTTTTGTTCTACCTGGTTCTGTGCCCAGGCCTTACTTTTCTTGTTCACATGCAAGATGCGAACCAGAAGTCAATGAAAGCAATAAGGGTAGAGTAATGTGGAGTAACTTTAAACAGCAAACCAAACAGCCGTGAATTTCCAGAATGATGTATATCTAACTGGTGGTGCAAGACTGAAGTGCTTTCATATATGGTCTTTAAAAACAAAAACTTGTCCTGTTGTTGGCTTATTGAGGAATGGAATTAATCTTGAGAGAAATTTACTTGAAAGTAAAGCAAGCTCAGCATAAAATGCCCAAGGCAGGGTGTGCCTTGCACACTTTCCCGTGCATAAATTTGACACTTGCTCGTGATGACTGATGGGCTTTGACAGCCATCTAGTGGTGGGGATGGAGGTACCCCCCAGTATTTAGTACAATTTCAGTCTTGTCACAGAACTGGGCCTGGGAATGTTGGTGCACGATGGGTTTTTTCCTTCCAAACTGTTGATGCATAGTCTTCGAGTATGATGATTTAGTATATCATCTATAACTGACTGTTTGGCTTCTCATCAAATAGGATCACAGAACTGTAGAATGGTTAGAGTTGGAAGGGACCTTAAAGATCGTCAAGTTCCAACCCCCTGCCATAAGCAGAAATAGTTCTTTAAATGAAAACTGATACTCCAACTGATACTCCAATACATAGCAGAAAAATAGTTGCATTGTACTCACTGTGCTTTTCACTGAAAACCTTTTTCATGAAGCTCCTTTCATGAATAAATGAGTCCTTAAGTATATCATACGGTATTTCTTTTATATTGCCTTTTATATTGCAGGCTGTTTTGAAACTCATTTGCACAAACTTCAATGGATTTGCAATCCTGTAGATTCTCTAGTCAGGTCCAATACCAATTCAAGTGGTACCTTGTGTTGTTAAGAAAGGAATCAGTTAATGGGCTATTAGATCCTTTTGCCACGTTAAGAATTTCCAAAGCTGATTCTCAAGCCATTCAGCACCTGGTGTTACAAATGCAGAGGCAGAAAGAACATGCAACATAGAGAGTTTGTGTCTTGGTCTCTGTAATTAAAAAAAAACTTGTGGATTTCTAAACCAGGGACGAAATGGTGGAACAATTTCCTTTGCTGGCTTTACTGGTCTGGGCATTGATGCATAATATGCCTGCAGTTCAGGCCTCAGACTAAAATGTCAAAATGTGCTTGTGGGATGAATTTTCTTTGAAATAGCTGCTCTTTTCAGGTTGCTCTCTCAGTGTAATGCAGTCACAGCAGAAAGGAAAACTAGAAGCATCAAATGTAATCAAAAGATTTAAGATTAAAAGTGTTTTTCTGGCAGTATTGTGGGGTGTGTGGGGGTTGTTGGGTTTTTTGGTTGGGTTTTTGTGGGTTTTTTTAATATCAGCATATTTTCAATCAGATAGGAAAATCAACTTCTCAGTACACTTTCAGAAGTTGGCATGTGCTTTCCCCCCCCGCACCTTTCTCTACCTCTTTCTCAGCCACTGAGCAGGGCCCAGGCAGAAGCTAGTCACCATCTGGCTCAGCTCTGATTTGCCAAAGCAGTTGCTATGTGGTTTATTTGAAGTCATGACAGAGTGCTGACTTTGGGCTCAGTAACTTAGAAATTTCATTTATGCAAACTGCTGCTCTTCTGAACAGCATGATGAGTTCTGCGGGTGTTACACTAAGGAAGACATAGACCATATGCCAGACATCTGGGGGGAGAAGGCTAAATATGTCAGACAGCACGTTATGTCATGCACACAAGGGAGAAGCGAGAAGAATGCTTTCCAAAATACGATCTGCAGTTTGGGAAATGATTCTCACAGTGTCATAAATGGACTGTAAAGCACACTTGGTTGATGTCTTTACTTCACACTGAAAACATTTCCTCCTGAGCTTCTGCAGCACCCTTTCGGGTCATTTTGTCAGTGGATGTGATAAACTGATTGAAGAGAGGAGTTCACCTGGTTCAGATTTGGATTTCAGTTTCTGTTAGAAAGCTGCAAAGGCTAGTGATGGCAGGCAACAGTTAATGACACATCTGCTCCATTTCTCTGAGCTTTGACATTGATGGAGTAAATGGACTTAAGCATGAAGCTGAAATTCCAAATCTGTTCGTATTTATTACTTTGTGATTTTATGTTTACATCTGGTTTAAATTAGGACAGAAAGCATAGAACAGTGAAGCTGTCCTTGTGCTTAGAGCTGTTAATTTTTGCTCTAATAACAGGTTTTCTTAAAAAATAATGTTTGTGAGTGGTATGTATATAAATCAGTTAGAAATTAGGGCTGTTTGGGAATTTTCAGATAACATTTTTAACTGGATTGCCCAGTGTCAAATACTTTTTTGATAAGAAGGTTTCTGTAATGAGATGGAGCTCCCACCCCAGTAAGATTAGTTTTCTCCACAGCATCCCAGGGGTCAAGAGAATCAAGACAGGGTCAAGCCTGTCTCATTCCTTTTGTGGGTGCTTGTGTTTTTTTAGAGGATGAAATATTCTTTGGGCCAAAGTGAAAAGAAATCTTTCTTTCTGCTGATAGGGCATTTTGTAAAGTGTTGAATACCCAAAGAAAAGTTCCCACTTTACCTGATTTTTGAATTCTTTTTCAGATGCGTTCTATTTTTAGGGGGAGATATTGAGATATACTCACCTCATGATTAAAAAGTAATCCAAATAATTGGAGTATTTGCCTATGGAGTAGGAAGACAAAGGCATAGACCTATGTATGGATAGAACAGCACCTAAACAGATGGCTATGTCCCCTTAAATGCTGCTGTCGATCAAATGAGGAAATTTTGGAAATTTCTAAGTTATAAATCCAATCCAGAGAAGTTATTCTGCCTTGGTGGTAGAAGGGTTGTTGGAGAGGAGAGATCAAAAACTACATTGAATGGACTTCTAAATAATTAGTAAGAAATTAGTTCTAAAGTGGAATTCAAGGAAGAAAGTAATAGTATTAAGACAAGAAAAAAGTAAAGTTTCTGTAAATGGAGAGGATTAGGTCACGTGCAACTTCAATAAAATAGAATGACCGTCATACAACTGTGTGAATGTGTTACATAGACAGGGCATATGCATGTAGTCAGTCAATGATATTCTTATATAAATGGCCACATTTCATATATAGTTAAAACATGTAGGAGGTATGTTGTGTGTGGATAATATATATTCATGGCATTAATTTATGTGTGTGCTGGGGTAATCATGTAGGACCATTACCAGCTGGATTATAAAGCTTGAGCAAAATAGTAATTTGAGGAGCCTCTCTTCACTCAGCTGGAGAACTTGCAGCAAGTACCCCTGCAATGGAGACCGCTGTTGCCACTAAACAGTGACTGTCCTGTTTGGAAGATATGAGATTAGATTGTCCGTGTTGGTATTACCTTACACCAAGATCCCAATGAATGAGGTTTTTTTCTCTCCAACAAACACTGCCATGTCTGGTCAACACTGTTGTAAATCTGGCTGTGTAATGTAGCCACAGCAGGGAGAAGGCAGCGTACACCCTTCCTCACAGAAGTCTCACAGGTTCTTCTCCTCAGTCAGACAGAAGTTATATGGCACGTAGTTGGAGTTCCTCAATGCAGAGTTAACACCCCACTGAGCAGAATGACAGCTAGAGATTCCTGAGGCAATAATGTTCCTTTGATACTGTGGTGGGTCTGAGCACTTGTTCCTGCTCTGCCAGGGGGATTGGACTAGATGATCTTTCAAGGTCCCTTCCAATCCCTGATATTCTGTGATAATGACTCTGTTTTACTTCTTCCTGATGATTAAGAAAATAAGGTGGTAAAATAAGAAAGGCATTTAAGTTGAATTGATATTTAAAAGTCCCTAATATCAGCTTCAGCTATGCTAGTGGACTGTTTTCATCATGCATGTGATGCTGCTTCTCATCTTCAGACATGTTTTTCCCTTGTTCCGACTTAATCCTCCAGTGATTTCACTGTTGGAAAATGTGCTGTATGTTCTCTATCCTGTCCCAGGAGAAGATGTTGAAGAAATAGCCTGCACTCAGAATGGCCAGATGTACCTGAACAGGGATATTTGGAAGCCCTCACCATGCCAAATTTGTGTCTGTGACAATGGAGCTATTCTTTGTGATGAAATCCAGTGTCAAGATCTGCTGGAGTGTGAGAACCCACAGGTGCCCCCAGGAGAGTGCTGTCCTGTGTGTCCCCATACAACACGCGACTTTGACACCACCATTGGTAAGATTGCTTTTTTGAAACAAGAGCCAGCCCAAAGAACTAGGAACCTCATGATACTGAAATTTCTAGTAGTATTTCCATGATGAAAGTTTAAATGTGAAGAGATTAGAGATACTTGGCAGTTTGCACCTGAGCTGGCTCTGGAAACAGTTTTCTTCTGACTATGAATCAGATACAAGCCCAAGTGTCTCTATAACTAAAAAGTTGGTCTGAATTCCATCGTGATATTTCAAGGAAGTTGAATTCTGGCTTCTTTTTGTGGTTCGTCTGGAATGGAAAGGTTAATATGTTAAAATAAATATATATCATAAACATATTCAGATAAATATTTATTATAGAAACATATTTATAATAAAATAAGAGCATGCTTTAATAAGATACTCAATTCGAGTCTCCTCCAACAGAAGAATAAATGTAAACATTGTATGTAAACAGTATAAAGTGTTTCCCCAAACTAGAAACACAGATGCGTGAACCCTTTGTGAGACATAAGAAAAAAAAAAAAGTATGAAGTATTATTAACTCCCTGTTTGCATACTTTCTGTTATATGCCTTTTCCAGTCCATTTCTTCTTCTTGGAGAGACTTGGATGAAGCAATCCCCCTTCAATTTTCCTGAAAGAAAATCTCTTAACGTGCAATTAATGCTCATTAATACTGTGTATTGCATTATTTGAAATACATTTTATACATAGTAGTTAGAGCAATTTCTTCAAGAGATATAATTGCTGTTGATTTTGCTTAATAAGGAAGAAAGTAATGATAAAGAGCATGTAGTACAGACTTGTGTAATTGAACAATGGAACAAGATGTGGCAAGCATTAATAAATATATGGTGCATCCTGCTGTGTTTTGGGAGGCATTAGGCCAAGGCCAACAAGGTACACCCAACAAATATAAAAGCAGTATGGCTACATTCCAGAATTCCTTACTGTTGTTCAAGGTATTAATAACATACTCCTCTGAAGGATTTTTTTGGATATGAATGTGGCTATATGGCTCTGAATTCAGGCATATGATATTGCAGGTTCTTTTCAAACAGGAAAAGGTCAAAAATGCCTCAGTCAGCTCAATCGTTCAAAAAATATCATGTAATATGTTGTGGATCCATCAACATTGCTTGTATTGAAGTCAGTAATAAAACTTCCTTTGACTCCACTGTCAATCATTAAGCTAGCTTCTGTTCCCCACAAGATATTCTGCTTTCCAGACATAATTTTTCTTATCCTGTGCAATGCTAAAAAAGGCTGAGAATCAGGGGACATCATTCCAAACCAGTTTGATGCCTCGCACCTGAACTGAGGGAGCATGTGTGTCCCTGGGAACTTCTTCCAGATCCCTGTAGGCAATACATCACCTTCTCTGTAACCAGGATCAAGGATGGCTCTAGATGCATCACCTTCATTCATCTCTCACTGTGTTCTGTCTCTCAGAGTAAAAACATTAATTGCATTAATTTTCACTCTTTTTTCTCCTTTCTTCTTCTTCTTTTTTTTTTAATAGGTAGAGGAAGAAAGGTAAGATTTCTTTTTTTGTTTGTTTGTTTGGGTTTTTTTTAAATGTATTACAACTGTTAAAAGAATCTGTTGCCTGGCCTTGGAGTGCTTCACAGAAATCAAATATAAGCTCTGTTAAAAACACTTAGTTTTTTTCCTCTTGGTCTTCCTCAGTGGCTAGGGAGATTGTAGTCCACATGGAAAAAATGCTAGGATGCAGGCAAAAATCCTGGTCTTTATAGAGAGAATCCCCTGGATGAAAATCCCTGCTGTCCACTTCAAAGGAATTCCAGTTTGAGTAGTTTGGTTGTTTCATCTCTAGCAGTGCCACAGAATGAGGAAAGGAACTGCTAGGTATTTAGAATCCAAGTTATTAAAACTTGCATATTGTTTTTTGCTGAGACCGAGCTGCTCAGTCTGCAGTAGGTAACATGGGGATGATGGCGTCTTTCACATAGAGATGGTTCTGTGGGCAGCATCTCTCATAGTATGCAGTTAAACAGAAAAATCTGTTGTTACAGAAGAAATTAAAATACATTCTGATAAATGAGCTTCTAAGATAGTAAGCAACTACAAGATATAATCAAAATAATTTTAGGTGATCAAGTGTATACACTCACTAAAACCGAGTAGCTTTCTGTGCAGAAGTAGTTTAAGGAAATAAATAGACTGTAACCAGCTTATTATTACTTGGTGAACAAGACAGGAATTTTTTTATCTTTACAAAGTCTTTTTTTTTTTCTTTAACCAAACTGGTTACCACCAGTTATTTCATGTAATGTTGTCAACATATTCAGCTCAAAGAAAAGGCAATTGGCAAGTGCTGTGTCCTTCACTCTGAAGCTATGCCATATCATTTTGTATTCTGTCCCTATGCTGCAGATGGACATGTAAGTTTTTTATGTCCGTAGATTCAATGACATGAATTTTAATTTAGTACCGTCAAAAAATGGAATCTGAATCCTGCTCTGTGCTCTGCATTTTGTATGAATCAAATCATCTGGTAACAGAACTGCATGTTTTCTTGTACTTAAATATCACAGTAATTTTTAGTTTGACTCCTCTTTCAGCCAGTATGTTATGCAGTTAGAAAAAGTCTGCTCGTTTATAGTCTTCATTTAATCTTGTCCATAGTTGTCAAAAATAGCATGGATTAGCTATCACAGGTACTTTAATTTATTCTCAGTTTTATCCTTAGAGAAGTCTTAACACTTGTGACAGTCACAGGAATGGTATTGGTGAAACTGGTACTGTTAATTATGCTTTCACTTGTTTTCTGCCATCTGATGTTTTTGTATCTTTTTCCTACAGGGACAAAAAGGAGAACCTGGAATAGTGCCACCCGTAAGTCCATCTTTATCTTAATTTATCAGCGTACCCTAGAAGTGCGTGTTATAGTACTTCAACGCAGACTTGCAGTAATTAAGGAAATACAACAAAAATATATATCCTGTGAATGAAAGGAACAGAATTCATTACATTGTTTCACATATGTAACATTTGAAATTTCTCTCAATTGGATTTTGGGAAAAAATCTTACTGAGTTTATTCTGTCATAATCTTTATTTTTATGGTTAGAATTTTGTGGAGGTATAATGGTAAATTAATATTTGGAAATCATAGGGCACTTGAGATAAACAGTGAAATAAATTGTCACTTTCTATCCTTAATAGCGTTTTCCAGCACAAACAAATTAAGAGGATTGACAGGCTGAGACTAAATAATTGTAATACATCTATTTATTTAATTGTCCTTAAAATAACAATATTACTTCCAAGATTTTGCTCATAATGATTGTAAAAAGACTTCAAACTGGAAAGACATAACCAGTAGAATTTATACTTCTCCCCCCCGCACCTCACTCCCCCTCCCCGCCCCCCCTTATAGCTTCCCTGGACTTTAATTTTGTCTCTTGATATTTACTTTTGAATAACTAATTGGCAGGGTAGTCATGGCAAATAGTGCCATAATGTTGTGTGGGAACTTTAATTTATTGCCTTCTTTAGGTTTCAGGAATACGAGGCCGCCCAGGACCAGCTGTGAGTATTTTTTGATGCTCTATTTCTCTGATGATAGCATTTTCCACTTGCTGCCATTTCTGTTCTGTATTGTGAGGATGATGTGAAGGAGACCTCTTCCCTGCCTGTAGTGGGTATTGCCTGCCTCCTCTGGATTTGAAGAGGGGACTAGACTATGGGAGTTTTACTAGTCTCAGGTCAGCCCATGCCCTAAGTGAACAGATGTATGCTTGTGGTAAATGCATGTCTGAGGACCTTTTTGTGAGGTTGAGGCTGGGGAATACTTTTCTAGCAGGGATCTAGCAGGAGTAGAAGGAGATGCAGAAAACCTTTGCTAAATTAACGTGTGGAGCACATGAGAGATGAAACCACTTTGTAGATCTGCATCCTGGTTCTGTTCTCTTCAGGCAATGTACAAAGGAAAAGAAATACTGAGTAGTTGGTGATTGTAGCTGTTTTCTTTATGATAATGTGAAAACCACCCCCAAAATTAATTTTCAAACAATCATTATGTTTCATATTTTCAGAGCTTTATTAATTGCTAGCTACACTAAAAAGTATTTAATATTTCTAATCTTTCTTTTAGGGACCTCCAGGCTCACAAGGGCCACGAGGAGAACGAGGACCAAAGGGAAGACCTGTAAGTTATTAAATATCTTGGAAAACAAGTACTTGACTAACCTCAAATGATTAGATGGCTTTTAACTGTCTCTGTGTCTTCTAGAGTTACCAGAACTTTCCTAGTATTTTCCAAGAATCAGGTAGCAAACAGAAACACATTTATATGTTGCTCTTCCCTAGGTAGATTGAAACCTGAATGTTTTGACATAATTGACAGAGGTTTAGCAGTATTTCCATTAAAAGCCATACTTTCTCACCAGACTTTCCCAGAGTAGTGTCGGAGGGTACAGCTTTCTTCAGATTTTTTTTTTTTTTTAAGAAGAACAAAACTGGAACATCATGTTTGTTTCTCTAAGAACTTGCTGACTTTTTGCTGGTTACTACTGTGTATCAGAAGCAGTGTGACCTGTGTGGCTCAGAGTATTTCAGAACAGGCAATGCTCAGGAAGTTCACAGGAGTTAATATGTGACTACATATGCTGGTATGCTGCTGAGTAATATAATCAAGATTCTTCAGTGGAAATAAGGACTTCATAAGAGAATTTCGGTGTCTGCATGTGGAGAACCACAGAAAGGCCAAAAGGGAGTGCTGAAAATACCAAAGATAACATGTTCCTGTTGAAAAAGCTAGGTCGAAGAGCAGAAGCTGTTAAAAGCAGATTTTAAAGATTTGTATCGTTGTAATTTCTATGTGGGTATTTTCCATTCCCTCAGGAGAGAGCAAGTCAATACTGAGTTTAGGCACAGACCTAAAACTGACTCCTTTCTGCTGTTCCTCCAGTGCCTGTTGTCCATAGATGGTAATGACACGTCTTCTAAAATAGTGGACTAAGTGTGTATGTAGCCTCTTTGAGGTGGAGGGCAGGCCACTGCTGCTCTCTGGATCACCATAAGACAATTGTCTGATGAATGAGTATTAAGATGCTTAAAGGAACTCTGTGAGTAATTGTGAGATCTTGTGGTGTGTAGAGGAAGCTTTACTGTGTTTATAGAGACGTCTGAAAGGCTTTCCAAATGTGCGATATTACCAATGACTAAATAATGTCTGATTCTCTGCCATACATCCCATGTATGTGTCTACAGAGTTGTGGCTAGAAGCACCAAAAATACCAAAAGGGTATTGAGTTCCTTTCACACAGGTTATGAAACTGCTTTCAAGGAATATCAAGAGATTACAAAACAGTCAGCTCCTTTAAAACTGCTACAGCAAAGGTTCTGGTGAACTGTGTGTATGCCACAATGTAGTTCTGAGACTAAAAAGCACTGCTTTTAGATACAAAGTGACTGCTAGTGCAGGATTTTTTTGTTTATACTTGTGGAAAAAAATTGTTAGCTCACACCTACAGTTTATATTAAGACAATCTTTCTGCTTATTGTTTCCAGTTTGTTTAAAATGCCTCATGGAGCAGGTAACCTTGTACAGACACACTTTATAAAATTAATCTGGGTAAATACATTACTGACTGGTGATATTACAAAACCACTAAGCATACTTACAAGCCATTTGTTTGTTTTTTTGGATGTTTTTTTGTTCTTTAAGTGGCATCCTGCTGACTAATGAGCAAAAGGAACTAAAACTTGCTATGGATCTTTGCCTCATACAAAAGCAGGACCCTTGCATGTTAAATGAATTCAGGAGCATATCTTAGTATAACAATGAAAGAGAAACAGCATGTTTGCATTTGCAAATGCATCTATGGAGGGGGAGTTTTGAAGCATGACAGACTTTTACATGTTTACAAATGAACTTTTAAAGACAGAAAATTAGCTTGAGTATCCTCAGAACCATTTATATGTATCGTTTCACTATGGTTTTACACTCGATTGTAATCGCAGAAGCTGTTAAAGTACATAGTAGTTTGAGAGTGAGTGCTGTACTATGATCTGCATTTCCTTTTATTCCATTACAGGCAAAACCTGTAATAGTTTCCTGAACAGCAGCAGCAATGGGCCAAAATGAGTAAATCGCATGTTTAAACGGTGCCACCTCGTGGCNTTTTTTTTTTTTTTAAACCTCACTGACCTTGAGCTGCTGAAGCAAAATGAAAGGGCCTCCCCTCCAGCCCCCAATATGCATATTAATAGATAAACAATATAGAATAAATAAATATATAATCAAGATTTTATTTATAAAAAATGAAACAAAAATTTGTTATATAGCACTGGTTCTTTGCCACTGAAATGCAAATAATTTTTTTCAGGGATGTTTTGAGGTGGGGAGTTTGCAGTGTTGCTCTTGAGCCAGGCTGATTTTTGGTGACTAAAAAAGAGGCTGTTTTCTAAACAGAAATTTAAAACACCCTTTTTTCTATATCAGATTTTGTTTAGGTGTCTTGATTTGGATATTGAAAATCAGTAGTTGTGTAGCAGCTTGCTTAATTCTTTGTAGGCAACTTTTATTCTCTAATGCTTATCTTTGTTTTCTATTTAGTTTGAGAACGTATGAAAGAAGATAACTAATTATTTTGCTTCTTTGGACAGTATGCACTTTTGGTTTGCAGTGTGTACTTCTGTTTATAATAGAAATATTAAATAATAACTTTCTCTGCTAGAACCTTCTGCTTCCATCCAACATACATGAATCTTCTCATTTGTTTCAGAATACCATCTATTCACAACTCATTCTGTGAGTAGGTGTGTGTTGTATACATGTATGTCTGATAAGAAAAAGGTTTTCCTCTGATCACTAGGCCTATAGGAATTTCAGACTGTAAAGATAGATCCAGAATTAAGAGAATTAGCTCATTCACTGGGATTTTCCAGGAATCCTATTGTTGATTCAGTTCCAGTGTAGGCCTTTCTCAAGGGAGTACTTTTTCTGCAACATGTGAACCATACTAGTTCAAACCATACCAGTTCAAACCATATTAGTTCAGACATAAATTCCACTGAAATGTGTTGCAGACTGCAAGGAAACACCATCCTGGAAAACTCATGGAAGGAAACACAAGCAATGTGTCTGATTATAATTGTGTTTGTAAAGATGACTCACTGAGCCAGGCTTCCAAAGTTTTATGTTTAAGGATCCTTAAGATAGGAGAAAATTTTATGTATAAAATTTTTCCTTGCCATTGTCAAACATTTTGCTCTAATGAAGGAAGCGGTAGTGACAAGCACCTTAAAGTCTATTTTTTGATTGAAGTTTATCTTTATTGACCCTGTTACTATTGATTTTGTTCCATTAATGTTTTATTAGCTGCTTCTGCATTTGATTTCAGTTCTGACACACAATAAGATGAATCCAGTTTAGGAATCAAAAGTGAGTGATCAAAATGGGAGCAAAGGGATGGCCTCCTAGCCTATTCTATAAATACTTACTGGAGATAACATTGACACCAATGGAGTTACTCCACGTTTTTGGGAGTGTAACTGTGTTGAGAGTTCAGCAATAGTATGAGCTGTCTAAAGCATTCCTGATGTCAGAAGGCTGTAAAAATTCAGTGTTATGGTGGAGTTTCCTAAACATGTGTATCTACGTACACTAATCTCAGCTATATGTATTTTAGAAGTAATATTCTATATTGTGTGCAAAGCCAAATAGTTTTTCAGGAATAGTATACTCTACTATGGAGATAGGAAACCTGAGTTTCTAAAAGAGCTTCTGAGACAAATCACTGCAGTTTACTTGTGTGTTGTATTTGTGACTAATTTTAGCCAATGCATCTGATCTAAAGGTAGGAACAGATCTTGAGAGATGCTGTTTGTTTGAAGACCTTTCCCTATAAATACAGAAAACTTATGACAAACTTACCACAAAAATTGATTACAAATGAGGCAGTTGTTTGCCAGTTACAGCCATTTTAATGAATACCTTTTCACACTCCTAGCATTTCTTATTTTCCTTCTAGGGTCCTCGTGGTCCTCAAGGGATTGATGGTGAACCTGGTATTCCTGGCCAACCTGGTGACCCTGGTCCTCCAGGGCATCCTACCCACCCAGGACCAGATGGACTTAGCAGGGTAAGTTTTATATGTGCTTTAGTAGAAAGTGAAGCGAGTGTTGAGCCAGATCCACATGATACAAAGAGTAACTTCTGCTTGCTTCAGTGAATGTGGATCTATGTACTCACAGTTCCTGTCTCCCAGTCATGAGGGACTGCAGCTGGTGGCAGTCCAAGTTCTGCCAAAAACTGGAGCAAGTTGAACATGAGAAACCTTGGGAAGGACACAACTTTTGCAATGAGTTTTAGCATCTAGAAAAGCCAAGATGCCTAAATCTAAAACCCTCAGTAGGGTTCTGTTACTTATACCTGGCTTAAAGCCAAGGGAAGCTGATGTGCCAAATTAGGAATAAAGAAAAGAAAAAGTAAGATTAATTATAAGTAACAGCATAACTAATTAGAGAAATTAAAATATGCTTAGGTGGTTCTTTCTGGGATTCTTCAGACCAACAGTGAGATTAAGTATGGAATTGTTTGTGAAAAGCAGTGCTAACCAGCCATAGATGCAGACAAGGTATTCTGCAAGATTTGGCTGCCTGAGGCCACCCCCTGCCCCCAAAAATATGGAACACTACTTGTGATTGATAATGAAATACATATTTGAATGTCTTGAGTATATTCAGTTCCATGTTCATTGCTGCTTGGAAGATATCTGTTTTGATTTCTCACTCCATTGTTCCTGCAATTTTACTGAAAACAATACAGTTATGCTGATAATAAACTGAAATAGTCATGTTAGCCCAACAGCTTGCAAGTTCAGGCAGCACTTCTTGACTTAACCACCTTTCCAAATAATTCTGAATCCAGTAGATTCAGCCCAAGTAATCATCTTCAGCACAGAGGAATCCCTTAGAATCACAGAAGCATCAGGATGGGCACTAGACAACCATCCTTCGTAGTTTTCCACTGAAAACATGAAAGAATAGGGGTGGACAGAGATCTAAGATTTTTTTGGTTTGTATTCCCGCTGCTGAAGTTAGGCAATCTCCAGACTTGCGAAAAATGTGTTTGAGGACCAATATGATGCAGAACAAACTGTAAATCCGAGAAGACTTGAGAGGACATTTGTGCTGTTGCTTCTTCTCAGCCACTGTGATTTCTGGGCTGCCACAAGTTGAGGATCTGACTCTGAATGAAGCGAAATAAAACTGTTGATTTCAACTATGTTCTTGAAGAACAAGAAGGGCACTGAAGGTTCTCCCTGCTGTGAATTGGCATGAACAGCAGTGGCCTTCAACTTTGCTGGATAAGGGCAACATGCTTAAATATTCTAGTTTGAAATCATAAAATCAGCTACATTTCCATTTACCTTAAGATATTTCTGAACCTGAAGCACGCTAAGTGAAAACAAAATAAAGCCTTCCAAGACATGAAGGAGTATTGCAGATGAAGTTAAGGTGCAATTTAATTTTGTAGGTGATGAAAGAGATCTAATTAATGTCATGGGAGACTTTCCCCTTTTTAGGTAATTTTCTCATTTATTTAATATTCAATTGGTGTAGAGTCAGACTAGTAAGCAGACAACATGATGCATTTGACTGGTCTACAAAGCCTTAAATCACATTAAATTTACAGGAAAGACAACTTTTATTTTAATGATTAAACCAAAAGTTTAGGGTTTAGTGCTGCAAAGCCAATATAAACAATGAAGATTCGGTTGCATGTATTTTTGCTTTATGAAGCACCAAAATGACTGACGGCTAAAATCACCCATCTTATTTTTTCAGCCATTTTCAGCTCAGATGGCAGGACTGGATGAGAAATCTGGACTTGGTAGTCAGATGGGACTGATGCCTGGTGCGGTGGTAAGACCAGATTAGATCTGTACTGTAGAACAAATTAAAAGTTGAGTGAATATGCAAAAACCCGAAAGGGAATTCATCTGCTTCAACTTCCTATACCTCTAAAACCTGGATGTACAGTATGTTCTGGTGCACAATGCCTGGAAAAAAGTGAGAAAATATTCTTCTGTTAAAGTGAAAGCTTTTTTCCCACCTCTGGTTTTGTTGTTGTCTTCCTTTCTTCTTTCTGAAACATAGCAGCTGCTAAGAGTAAGGTATAGAAAAAAAAAAGCTCCTGATTTTCCTAGAACCATAGAATGATTTAGGTTGGAAGGGACCTTAAAGATCATCGAGTTCCAACCCCCCTGCCTTGGGCAGGGTCACCTCCCACTAGAACAGGTTGCTCAAAGCCCCATCCAGCCTGGCCTTGAACACTTCCAGGGATGGGACATCCACAACTTCCCTGGGCAACCTGTTCCAGTGCCTCACCACCCCCACGGTAAAGAATTTCTTCCCAATATCTAATCTGAATCTATCTTCCTCCAGTTTGAAGCCATTACCCCTTATCCTATCCTCATCCTACTACATGCTCTTGTAAAAATTCTCTCTCCAGCTTTCTTGTAGGCCCCCTTCAGATACTGGAAAGCTGCAATAAAGTCTCCCTGAAGCCTTCTCTTCTCCAGGCTGAACAACCCCAACTCTCTCAGCCTGTCCTTATAGGAGAGGTGCTCCATCCCTCTGATCATCTTCTTTTATCTTGAGTCACTGCAAAGTAACTGAGAAGCATCAGCTGTAACACTAAGCAGAGTAAACAAATATGTAACCTTTAAGGCTTCTTCTCACACTGTGACAACAAAGATAGTTATTTTTGGTAGTAATTAAAAAGATTATTTCTGAAATCAGCTGTTAACTGAAAGCTGTACTTCATTATTTTAAGACAGACATTCTGTTCTCCAGTAGGTCCAATTTTAACATTGGCATCTCTGACTGTTTAGATAATGCCCTTGACTTTCAGTTCTCCAGGGACTCAATGGTAACACTGATTTTTTTTTTACTATCTGTGGAAGCTGTTTCACCACCATAAGCTGTCTCTGCTAGAACTCTTGGAGTTGTTTTTTAATATGATCCTTTTCACTACATTTATCACATTGTGATGTCTTGAAGATACTGTTAGCACCTTTACTGTTATTTTTGACGTTCATTCTTAAGGAAACCATCCTTTAGTGATTGTACTGTCCTTGACTTTGCCTACCTGAATCTTATCCCTCCAAGACTCCACTAGTAACCTTCAAACTCAGTTTCAGTAAAAATTGAAAGGTTCTGAAGGTAATGTGATGTTTTTCCTCGGGATTAAATTTTGCAGTGATTTCTTTAGAGAACTTTCCTTTTTTATGACTGTCTCTTCAGTGAATTTGCTGTGTCCATGTACAATGATTTGTTCCACGAGTCTGTTCTACCTACTTTGTTTCCTTCCATGGTTTTGCTTAAACCTTTTGCTCAATCTGTCTTGAGCCATTGCATCTCTTGTATGACCTCTTCTTCTGTCATTGTCAAATATGATTTGGTTTAATATTAATGTATCTTTTAAGCTATTTTTCAATATCTAGGCCTTTCAATATTTCTAAGGCCTTACACAAAGTTTATTAAAGTGAGGTGTCACTCACTTTACTCAGGTGTCTTTGGATCGATTCCTCAAGTTCTTTGGTATCCTTTTTTCCTTTCCTTATAAACTGAGTAACTGCTGAGAGTCATTCAGCTTAACCATTGTTTTGTTGTTTTTTTTTTAATGTTGATTAGAATTTTTAAATGGCCTATTATTAACTCTTCTATATTTGCTTTGTAAAAATTAGTATAAATTAAAGAATTTTGTATAAAAGACTTAAATATTGAGGCTTTGTCAAAATGCAAGTTATTGCCTACTATACATATTTTTGTACTGCTATGAGAGAGAGCATGACTTTCAGACAAGACTATGTTTCCTTCACGGTGTAAGTTACAATAAAGCATGAGATTTTTCCTAAAAACTCTATGAAATTTTAAATGGAAAATCTGAATTTTCTTTGACAAACCACAACTGTTTGGAAGCTGTTTTGTGGCTTGTACGATTCATGAAAATATGTCCTTCCATCACCGCCTTTTGCTGTTCACAACTGAGAACACCAGCATGAATTTATTTTGTCACTGATTCCTTTATGAGATTAATCTCAGTAATGAGACTCCCTTCAAGAGAACAATATTCTCCCCAATGCTATTCTGTTATTACATTTTTTTTTTCGTGGAGTTGTGCAGGCAACCCAGTTATTCTGACTGACTCCAGAGACTGTAAGGTTCCAGAAAGCAAACAAGCTCATAATTTCAGCTGCTAATGAATTTACACTGCTGTGGCTTTTTGAGTTCAAAGATTTCCATTCTCTGTATGTTTGTATTTCATAACAGCATTCTCCTGAATAAAAGCCTTT
Source organism: Nycticryphes semicollaris (assembly GCA_013400055.1). NCBI lineage: Eukaryota > Metazoa > Chordata > Aves > Charadriiformes > Rostratulidae > Nycticryphes > Nycticryphes semicollaris. The sequence continues at coordinate 362,961 of VXBJ01003113.1, read as the reverse complement.
CAGAGGTTTGACCATAGAAATGTTATCTTGGAGGTCACTATCAGGCCATTTGTTGTCTTTGTAGGATGAATGCTACTTGGGGAAGGGTGTTTTCCAGTGTGTAACAAGTATGTTTTCAATAGGGTCCAGTGGGTCCAAGAGGTCCTCAAGGTCTCCAAGGCAAACAAGTGAGTACTTCAGGGGATTTATGAGAATTGGCCAGTGGTGAAGGCAAAGCACATAGCAACTGGTGTATGCGTCCATCTCTGAGGCAATGTCCATCCTCAGTGATGTATCAATGAGTGCATCTGTATCTAGAGCAGCATCTGGTGGTTCTCTAGATCTCTGCTCCAGATGTACTCTATATACAGAAATGAACTAAAAAAATTTGTAAAACTTTTAACACCGTTTTAGCCCAACACACACTTTTTAATGAGGGAACAGCAATGAAAATTGTGACCTTCACTCATTTTGCAATGTGAACTGGTTCTGAATTAGAATCCAGACTGTCCCATGGGCTGTGATTTTCCTGATCATGGATTTTAATTTATAAACTTATATATTTCCTTTTTGGAAATTGTAACTGTATTCATCTTTGGTTAATTTTAGGGTGGTGCTGGCCCCACAGGCCCACCTGGTGAACCTGGGGATCCAGGACCTATGGTAAGACAAATAGACACAAATGTTTCTACAATAAAATTGCAAAAAATATATTATACCTCCTTACTTCAGAAAATATTTTTTTTGTGTTGCCTCAGCTAAAGCTGTTAAGTAACTTCAGTTGAGAGTTGTGGTGTTCAAAGCTTGTTGTCTTCAATCAGTGAATTAGAATTATTTTGAACATGCATAATAATGATTATAGTATAAGTTATCATTATTACTTTTCCGGCACAGACCTGAGGATTTTTAAGCACTGGTAAAGCCAAGCCTGGTAATGTAACTTACACACATGATGATGAAAATATTTATCTTTTGTAGGTGATATAATGATTTGAAAGTAAAAGTAAAAGCCAGATATTTGCAGCAACAGAAACTGTGATTTTTAATGTGGTTTTTTGTTGGTTTTTTTTTTTCTCCTAAAGAATCCATCCTATATTTTATAGGGGCAGAATGGTTAGAAAGAACACTACAAAACCAAGCAAGGGTGTTTAGGCATAAAATCATCCTTTTTTGTACATCTGTTTTTACAAAACCAGATTTTGAAATGGGCCAAATAGATATTTTAGTGATGGCTAAGTTGACCTCTCAACAAATCTATTTATTTCTTAGGGTCCAGTGGGTTCTCGTGGACCAGAGGGACCTCCAGGCAAACCCGGTGAAGATGTAAGTTTTTTATTCTTTGTATCTTGTTTAATTTTTAATAAAAACAATATTGGTATCTTTGAGACAGTGACCAAACAGCAGATGTGCCTGTTGTATCTATTTACATTTCTTTGTAATCATACTTGTCATTAATTGTAGTGTCATAACTACAAGTCTTAGCAACCCTTTTTAAAACTCCTCAAAACTTTTCCTTATGTGTCACCATCATGCTTAAGGTTTAAGCACTGGCAATTTATTTTTTCTTACCGCATCCAGTTCTTCAACTGAAATGTCTTTCCTGAAATCAAACGTAATGTGTAACACAGTTAGGAGGGGTCAGTTGGAGGCATCTCCTCTTTTGGGGATCACATGGTGAGTTAGAAGTTATATCTGATGATAACATTCACCTGGATCTGGACAATAAACTTTTAGTGTTTAATTTTTTTGAACTTTTAAATGATTTAATGTATTCATAACTGATTTCATGTCTCTTTCCATGTATAAGCACATATATGTAAGCTGTGTGCATTATATGTATTTTCTTTCCTATTGCATCACACAGAATAGAGTCACCAACCTAGAATGAAACTGTACACATTTACAAACATTGAACAGAAGGAGAATTAACAAACTACAACGCAGACAGTTTTAGATTGTTCATCCTATGGAAAATTAAAGTAATTTGACTCTGTGATTGAAGACTAAAGGTTGCCTCATTAATTCACAGGAAAACTATCTTTCAGTGACATCTTGTGATGTGGGACACATTTTGGACTCAATCATCAATTGCCACAATTCTTTGTTAAGGACTTTTTTTAAGTTAATATGTCTTAATGCATATTGTTAATCGTATGTGCGGTAGATTTATATCACTGAAATTATTACAGTAAAGAAAAGATATATAATACTGATGTGAATGTTCTTATTTGTTTGAATGGAAGAATAAGAGAAGTTAATTCTCACATTTGCTATTTTCACGTGTTCCTGGTTTTATTTTTTCTTTCCTTAGGGTGAACCTGGTAGACCAGGACAATCCGGTGAGCCTGGATTTCCAGGATCTCCGGTAAGAGCATGATTATTTACATTTTACCAAAATAATCATACTGATGTCATCATCATCTCTTTTAATAATGAGCGCAAAGCTCTTCCATTCAGTTCCTGAAGTCCTTGTGTTAGCTTACTCTATTGATCCAAATCAGTGCGATAGCTTAGAACCAAAGAGGTGATTCAAAATTCCTTGGGTTTATCCTAAAAGCCATTTCATGGCTGCACTTCTCTGCTGTTTCATAGATGAAATATACATAGAGCAGATGACAGTACATACAAGTTGTGCTCCATTCCATATTATTTCACATGGTCATTCACAATCAGAGACTAGAAAATTATATCAGTTTGGGGTAGCACTCTGTTGCCTTTATAACTGTCAGTCTGAGGGCAGAGGAAGAGGAGATTGTATCATAGGCATATATAATTTATTTTTATTTATATTGTCAATGTGCAAATGTGTTTAAAGGATTTCCAAGTAATATATACTTGTACTGCAGAGGGTATTTGTCATAGTTTACCCTAGAAATAAAAGAAAACAGGTATAGCTGATGATGAAATGACAATTTAATCATCTTACATAATTTTGACCCTATCATGGTTTCACCCCAGCTGGCAACTAGGACCATGCAACCATTTACAAGAGCTGTTTCCTCTTGTTACATGATTTGCCTCCTTGCCATATGCATTATCACACGTACATGCTTCATCATTTGGTTGCCCTGGCTGTATAAGCTAATATACATATACCACTGACCACAGGCCAAATAAATAGTTTTTATAGACAACATTCAATCTAAATAAGCATAATTTGTAGAATTTCCAATTTGTACACAATAACTTGTATGACAACAGAGACCATCCATCACTGAGAAACTCATTGAGTCTAAATAATTTCAAGCAATCTAATATATTAATTTCAGAAATTTCATACCTTTATAAATTAGGAGTCTGTCAACATTACCCACTGAACTTTATGATCAAACATTATCCATATAATTGACTATGGGAAGATAAAGATCTTTCTAATGTTCCTTGAGTCTAACAAGGAACCATCTTGTGAAGTTCTCCATTGTAATGCTGAGGTCTCAGATGTTCTTTTTCGCTCTCCTGAATTTCAACGTTGTTTCATGATGCTTCATTTTCTGTAATGTATCTTCATGACTTTTTGCTATGATGAAAGGTATGAACTGTAATCTTTTTGAGAACTTTGGTTCAGAGGTGCTATAATGAAGAAATTATACATTTAAACAGGTTGATGGATAACTGTTATCTGAGAGTATTAAGGTGTTAATGTGATTTCCATTATAAAATCATGTGACACATTCTAACATGAGACACATGGCTCCCTTCTATCACTTAGTCTTTCATGAAAGAGAAATGGAGAAACTTGATAGAAACTAAGTGTAAGGCAATTTTGGTTTAGTTGTTAATTATATTTTAATAGCAGTTATTTGTCCTGCCATTTGACTAACATACTCTGAAAGAACATGTATGGTTTGTAGTTTGGTCTCAGTTTCTATTTTATTTTAAATGATAGCTCAGATTTTTGGTCTCTGTTTAATTAAGGTTTCTTCATATTAAGCTTCAAAACTTGATCTACCACTAGTCATTAGTCCTATTTGAAGTTTGATCATACACCAATGTACTATAAAGCTTTTAATGTCAGTGAAAATGTACATAATACTGAGACTGACTAACTCATAGCATGTTATGCCGTATCATCTGTGACCTGCCCAAATTCTGTGCATTGCTATTATTAGGTCTCCAAGGCAATGGAGTGTTCAGAGTATTAGTATTCACACTGCTACTCTCTTCCCTGTTAGCAGCATTATCGCTATGTTTTTCTGCAGAAATAAGGATTTTATTCATTTTTCTTTTTTCTACTTAGGGGCCTCGAGGCTTTCCTGGAGCTCCTGGTCTCCCAGGTCTCAAGGGTCACAGGGTAAGATTTTCCCTCTCCTTATAGATGGTATTTTCAGGCAGTTTCAATATAAAGATACTCAACTTCTTTCGTGTTAGTTGTGAATTCAACTACACTTTTAGTCCTGCCAGTTGCAGCAGAATCGTTGGCATTTGAGAGAAAGAGGGCTTTGCAGAAAATCAATGCTATTCCCCTTTAAGCTGACCTCTGTATTATATTCTCTAGTGCTTTCTTCACTTTATTTTCAAATTATCTGGGAATCTGGAAGTAGCTTTCATGAGCCCTGCCAAGCTTCAAGAGGCACAAACCTGACAGTTCTCTCACTTTGTTGGCAAGTCTTGCATTAGGGTGGGGAACTGGAGAGGTGGATGTGTTTGCAACATGGAGCGATTACAAATTACCAAGTTTTCTGGCCAGGATTTTACTTTGGGGAGGAATAAATAGGTTTCCTGTGGCTCAGAGCCGCCTTCTTGTTGTTTTAGTTTTTTTTTTTTTTTTTCAGATGTTCTTGTTTTAAAAAGGAAACCAAATCCAAGGAAATGTACCTTGTACAAATGGTTTCCATTTAGGAAACATTTAAAAACTTTATTCCATCTGGGTTTTTTTCTTCTCTATTTTTTTCCTTTCTTGCTCTTGCCACCTCATATCCATTCTTAAAGCTTTAGTACTGAGTTATTTTAACAGTAATATTAGGAATGCTCTGTGTGTATATATATATAAATACAGTTTCTCCATATTTTTATAACTCTTACAGGGATTGAAAGGACTTGATGGTCCAAAAGGTGAAATTGGAGCTGCTGGAGCAAAGGTATTTTCATGGCCCAAAGAAGTAAATGCATGTTTCCTACAATGCCAAAATAATGAAAGATAGTAGATGTTTTTCGAACACAGACTGTACCCTCTCCTGTCAGTGCTACTTGTATGGAGTGGAGAGGCTATGTGGAATCGTCCATTTTTACTGTGCATGTGATCCATACAAACTGCTTTACAGTGACATGTCTGGACTTTATACAGGAAGAGAGTTCAGTTGTGCCAGTCACAATTTCAACAGGGGCTCAGTTTTAGGCCTACGTAATAACAAAGACAACAAAAGCCAGTTTATGGTTCTTATTGGCTTTATGTGACCAAGATGAGAGATGAAAAACAGTTTTCTAATGGGTACTTTTTTAAAATATTTTTTTAAAAAATAAAATAATAAAGCAATGCATAACTAAAACCTGACTCTGGATTTTTGGTTTACCATACAGGCAGTGGAGATGAGAGAGAATATATTTTATTGAACTGACAGTTTATTTGCCTAACAATTTTATTATCTTAAAAAATTGATTCACCCTTGCAACTTATAGGATAGACAGCTGGAGACAATCTTTTCCAGATGGATTAAAAGATATTTTAAAAGAGCATAGAACACTTTTTTCAGGCATTTCTACATTGATCAGTGCTGATGAAATATTTTTGGTCCAGAGTAGGCGACAATAACAGGTGGGACAGAACTATTTCTTTAGATTAAAAAGGTAGAAAATGAAATGAAGCTTCCAAAAATCTAATTTTACATGTGGAATCAGCAGTTAAGGAGAGTTTGTGTAAGAAAAGATTCCTTACGTGAGATTGCTTACCACTTCCTGTGGAGCCAACAACAGTAGGTGGAGTTGCCTGTTAGCTAGAACAGGTAGGAGCTAAATCTGCTTCACTCAGAATATGTAAATTGACATTTCACATCACCATGGGGAACGGTGCCCGTGATGCGCACAGGTGACTATGCAACTCTGCCTCTTAGGTCTAATGTAAGTGTGGAGGACAGGGAGGAAACATGCAACTCCATTTTCCGCTAACCCATTTCCTCTAATTGTGTCATTTCATTTCCATTTCTAGGGAGAATCCGGACCAACAGGTGCCATGGGTGCAACAGGTCCTCTAGTGAGTGTTATGTGCATTGGATAGTACAGAAGTGTCTTTAAGATTGTAAAGATTATTGCTAACAGGAATTTTAAGGTTTTGATATCTGTACTTGGTGTCATGAAGCTGAACTTTCTCTTAATTAGACTTTGATTTCTATTACTCTGACAGTAAATTTGGTCCACTTTAAGCTATTATTCTTTACGGTTCACAGTCATAGATAATAATAATAAATCAGAAGGCTCAACAGCAACTTGACTGCAGGTTATGTGATTGTTTACCTTCTCATGCAAGTGTAGGGTGACTAAGTATATTTTTTTACATGTTGATAATTCATATGAAGTGATTTCAAGATGAGAAAAACTCATTTAGATTGCTCTGAGATAGAAAAAATAGTATTTTAGTTCTGAAATGCACTAGCTAAGAAAGCCATGGAAAGAGGATTTTGGAGCTTATGGTGAGGATAAGCATGCATGACATGGAAGTGAAATAGAGAAACCTTTTCTCAGAGTAGTTTTCACTGAGGTGTGGTTTTGGACAAAAGAATACCTGTGAGCAGCACCAACATGCCAAAAATTTACGCTCAGCAATGCTTCTGGAAGTAAAGCACCTTTCTGATACCAGATAATGACATTTCTCCATGAAGCACTATTTTGTGTCATGCAGAATGTAATATCCCTGAAGTGGAATCTAGTTAGTGACTGAGACATAGTAAATGAGATTGCATTATTGACCCTGGTGAGTATATAAGAAATTTATTCTAACGAGTTTAAAACTGGAAGTACTGTTGAAACAGGAAAAGAAAAATTACGGTCTATTAAATTTCCATTGGGCAAGCCTGTGAGGCCTGTCAGCTGCTACTTTCCTGCTGTAGGACAAGATAAGCCATGCCTGTAGCTACCAAAAAAAAAAAAAATAAATCTTGGTTCTGTAACTGTCATTCCTATCATCTGTCCTTATTGCGCTTGTAGTCTCAGTCAACCTAAACATGTTCTTGTTAAAAGCAAATAAAGAAGATTGAGCAGAAACTTGCTGAAGAGCGGTGCAGTGCAAAACTTATTTGAAGCAAAGGAAAAGTCAAATATGCTAAATAAAAAACAGTAAAAAGCAAAGAAAACGAGACAAAAAAAGACTGGGTAGAGTGTGTTCTCTTCACTATGGGGGGAAAAAAATCAAGTGAACTGTGGTTTCCCCTTTTTGTTATTCTGCCATGGTGAGCTCCTAAATAATGCACTTTTTGTTCTTTCTTCAAGGGACCTAGAGGAATGCCAGGAGAGAGAGGTCGAATTGGACCACAAGGTGCCCCTGTAAGTAGGATTTTCTTTCTCTTTTCTTGTAATTCTTCCCTTATTCTACTTAAATTTAAATCATTGGACCTCAAAGTGTTTGTTAAAGTGACTGATAGTCACTTCTTTAGTGAGTTTTGCTGTAGTTTAAGAAAGTTAGGGCTGAGTAGATTTTTGTGGGGTGAGACCTTTACTATAAATTTCAAAAGTCAAAAACAGTTGTAAAAGGAGAATGCTAGGTGTATAGTGATTTCTCATACCAGAGATGCCCCCGAGGCCAAATGTCCTCACAATACTTTCTTTTTCTGTGATACAAAAATGTCTTCTTTGTTTCTGTGAAATTTCTTTTGAGAGACTATTTTCACCAAAAATTACTGAACTAAAAATAGTATGAATTGATTTTGTTTGGAAAAAAGTTTAAACTTTTTTCCAAAAGTGTAGACTTTCCATTTAAATGAATTCTTAAAAATAGGTAATAAAGGTGTCTTCTTAAAAAGTACTTTGCTTTTCAACAAAAAGTGGATTAGCCTTGACGTGAGATCATATTTGAGTAGAAATTTCTTCCTGTTGCTTTACGTCCAGTGTCAAGTATTTTTTTTTCTGGAAGTTCTCCCCATGTCTTTTATGTGCTCGGTTTGTTATGTGCTCCATACAATGACATTGTCAAAATATTGGTGCTTTTGAAAGTAGAGAAACCCATTAACTTGAAGGGGAGCATAATTTCTTCCAGAAGTTTTCCATGCCAGTGTTTGGAGAGCTCGGTAATCCACCATTTCTTTTACTGCTTTAGTATATGGCTATTATCACAATGCAAACAATAAATAAATTATTAAAAAAAATAGTTAGAGTTCTTATAAATGCTCTATCTTAGAATCATAGATTCACAGAAACACAAGGTTGGAAAGGACCTACAAGATCATTTAGTCCAACCATTCTCCTCCTATCACCAATACTACCCACTAAGCTACTATGTCTTGTAGCACCTCGTCCAGACACTTCTTGAACACCGCCAGGGACGGTGACTCCATCACCTCCCTGAGCAGGCCATTCCACTGCCTGACCACTCTTTGGGAGATAAAGTTTTTCCTGACATCTCATCTAAATCTTCCCTGGCGCAACTTGTGGCCATTCCCTTGAGTCCTGTCATTAGTTATCTGGGAGAAGAGGCTGACCCCCTCCTCTTCACAGCCTCCCTTCAGGAAGTTGTAGAGTGCAATGAGGTCTCCCCTGAGCCTCCTCTTCTCCAGGCTAAACAATCCCAGCTCCCTCAGCTGTTCCTCATAAGATTTGTGCTTCGGACCCCTCAGCAGTTTTGTTGCCCTTCTCTTGATACGTTCTAGGGCCTCGATGTCTTTCTTGCAGTGAGGGGCCCAAAACTGAACAAAGTATTTGAGGCGCTGCCTCACCAGAGCTGAGTACAAGGGGACAATCATCTCCCTGCTCCTGGTGGCTACACTATTCCTGATGCAGACCAGGATGCCATTGGCCTTCATGGCCACTTGGGCACACTGCCGAGCATCGACCAACACTGCCAGGTCCTTTTCTTCTTCACAGTCTTCTAGCCACTTTGCTCGAAGCCTATAGCATTGCATGAGGTTATTGTGGCCAAAGTGCAAGACCCAGCACTTGACCCTGTTGAGTCTCATCCCATTTGCCTCAGCCCAGCAATCCAGCCTATCTAAATCCCTCTGAAGGGCCTCCCTACCCTCAGGCAGATGGACACTACCTCCTAATTTGGTGTCATCTGCAAACTTACTGAGGGTACACTCAATCCCCTCATGTAGGTCATCAATAAAGATATTAAACAAGATAGGTCTCAGAACCGACCCCTGGAGGACACCACTTGTAATGGGACACCAGCTGAACCTAACGCCATTAACCACTACCCGCTCCAGCCAGTTCTTTACCCAGAGGAGAGTATACCTGTCCAGTCCACGGGCAGCCAGTTCCCCCAGGAGAATACTGTGGGAGACCATGTTAAAGACTTTGCTGAAGTCTAGGTAGACTGGCTGGGCCTGATCCCCTGGATGCCATGAATGTGCCGTGTGATGTCACCCAAGACGATTTGCTCCCGAGCTTTCCCTAGTACCGAGGTCAGGTTGACTGGCCTGTAGTTCCCTACATCCTCCTTACGGCCTTTCTTATAGATGGGAATCACATTGTCAAGCCTCCAGTCCTCTGGGATCTCTCCAGATAACCAGGAACACTGACAGATGGTGAAAAGTGGCTTGTCAATCACCTCTGCCAGCTCCTTCAGCACCCTAGAGTGGAGCCCATCTGGTCCCATGGACTTGTGACAGTCCAGACAGAGGAGCAGGTCTCTAACTNCCAGTTCTTTACCCAGAGGAGAGTATACCTGTCCAGTCCACGGGCAGCCAGTTCCCCCAGGAGAATACTGTGGGAGACCATGTTAAAGACTTTGCTGAAGTCTAGGTAGACTGGCTGGGCCTGATCCCCTGGATGCCATGAATGTGCCGTGTGATGTCACCCAAGACGATTTGCTCCCGAGCTTTCCCTAGTACCGAGGTCAGGTTGACTGGCCTGTAGTTCCCTACATCCTCCTTACGGCCTTTCTTATAGATGGGAATCACATTGTCAAGCCTCCAGTCCTCTGGGATCTCTCCAGATAACCAGGAACACTGACAGATGGTGAAAAGTGGCTTGTCAATCACCTCTGCCAGCTCCTTCAGCACCCTAGAGTGGAGCCCATCTGGTCCCATGGACTTGTGACAGTCCAGACAGAGGAGCAGGTCTCTAACTGTCTCTACCTGAATGACAGGGGGTGATTCTCTACCTGAGTCACAGCGGACTTCTGGGTCAGGGCATAAAGTACCCTGAGGATAACTGAACTGACTATTAAAATTGTCTATTTTCATACCTAGGGTGGACGTGGCCAACATGGTATGCCTGGGAAGCCAGGGCCAATGGTAAGTTTCTTTCTTAATCACCTATTTTTTTCACCTTATATTTTCCACTTCCTTTGACAGTACCAAAAGAAGCACCAAAAAATATAATATGTTGGCATTTGCTGGTAACAGTTAAGTGCACCTGGAATTATCTATAAAAAATTCTTAGTTCTACTCAATTTAGCTTTAGTGCTATCCTCCAAGATATGACACTGAAGTTTCCCTCATCTAAAGGTTTTAATTTGCAGAGGCAGAGGAGTTGCATCTTCCCTAGAGAAGTGATGCTTTGCTGCTTTTATGAAGTGGGATCCATATTGCAGGGAGACAAGTGTCTTGAAGAAAGGCAGTTTATAATCGCGTATAATCTTCCTTCACGTACAAAGTTGACAAATGAGATCGTACTTCAGCAAGAAGAATTGCCACTCACTAATAGCTGAACTTGACACCTGCAATTGATCCATTACAAAACATGTAAAATATAGCCTTTACTTATGGACAGTCACACATTGAACTGAAGAACCAGAGACCTATGTATGAATGTCTGCCAAAGTGAGAAAGCCTGGTATGCATGGCTGTAGAAGTTTTTACCTGATTGCAAGGGCTGAAGATGACCATGGTGGTTTCAGCTGTGGATGTTGGTGTATCAGAGGGATGCTTTCTATCTTACAATCCAATCTCACTGCATTTGCAAAATGCATGAGTGAATTTGCATGAGTGTTAGGAAGCCAGTGGGATTATTTGCATAGATATGGTTAATTATGTGTTGCTTTTGCAAATGAAATCTTAATGATGATTTTGTATTATTTGTGCAAGGCCAGCTACCACTTTAAAAATGTGCTATTATTTCTTGTTTGCTTTTTTGAAAGTGTTACTTCTTGAATGTGGTATACAGTTACTGCCACATGAACTAGCCAACCTGAACAATTTAAAAAACAAACAGCACAACAAAAAAAAACCATACCAAAAAACAGCACAACAAAAATCTCAACCCCTCAAATCCCCAAAACACACCTACCTGCAATTAAATTTCATTCTGTGCATAATCTTCATTTACCAGTGATATAAGTCCTGAGAAAGATTTATGTACCTGTGTCATCTTAATGAACAGACTTTTTTATTAAAAAATTCATTAAGAAATAATTAGCTGTAATAGGTGCTCCAGAAATGACTTTAAGTGTGTAAAAGCTGCAAAAATCAATTATTTAGGCTATCGTGAAACAAGGGTAACTTGTTAGAAGAAACTTTCGAACAACGAAAAGATTTTTCAGATTGAAAACAAATGATAAAGTTAAAAAAAAGCTTTGTCCCAATCTATGAAATTCTACATGAATCTTGAAATTTTTATTTGGCATAAAATGTGAGCTCAGCTTCACTGGATCTAATAACTGGTTGGCTAATATTTTTGGTAAAATCCCATGCAGTGTCACAAGAGAGATACTGGTACTTAATGCATATGGTTCTCATTGGAGGAAGTGTTAATGAAATGCATTATTACTTGGGTCAGTGCAGTGGTATACCATAACTCTGGAATTCTATATGCAATGAGAGAGAGATTTGGCAGACATGTATTTGTGACCCAATAAAGGGGGACATAGGTTTTCAGAAATATACTTAGTGAACTGTTACATCAGTTCTGTAGAAATCCAGTGCAAGGTCATGGCAGAAATGTTGTCTCTAATTAATGCTCGGTGGGACAGATTGTTCTTATTAAGTTTTTCAGCAGAGCTTTATTACATAGAACATTTTTTTACAGTATGCATCATATTTTGAAAAAAGAGGGTAAATCAGTTAAAGAATAAGAGGAATCACCTGGGAGTAACATTGTAGTGAATATTTATAACCACTGTGTGCCGCCAGGCAGAGTTTATAATACAGTAGAAAGGTCTGTTGAATGTTTTGTTCAACACAAAAGGCATTATGAAAATGGAAACAATTAAAAAATATATTTTAAAGCCCTTAATTAGAAGTCTTTGGAAGTTTGCATCACGACATATGGGTATATTCAAGAGTATACACTTGAAGTTTGCTTTCTAGTGAGTTTGGACGCTGTCACGCAATGCAGCCCCAGCTGTTTGCATGCCTGCCCAAACTTCATGTCCTCACAGCCACATGAGATGCACCTACACTCTGCAGCACAATGCACCAAGAATTTGGCTCTAGAATGAGAAATAGTGTACCTACATCAATGCTACAGTCTGCTTAAGCTCTCACCCCTTCTTAGGTCCAGTACCAACTATCTCAAGATATAATGCTATTTGGGAAGATCTGTACTGGTTTGGGGATCTGAAGATGTACCTCTGCACAGTGTTGTGTTTTGTGATGTGGCATAACCCAGCCTTTCCCCTACTTCCTCTTCCTAATACCTGCTATCTCTGAACAAAATCCAAGCAGTAAACTGTCTCTGCTGTTCGTCTTTGTCTGTACAGACTTGAAAATTTGATACAGAATCTGTGTTTTAAAGCTTGCAAATGAGTTTGGCTGTGAATTTGGGAATCTCAGTGGAGCAGAAGAGTAGGAAGTGGAGCATGCAGTTGCATAGCCTTTATTTATATTTTCACTTGTCATGGTGCTTACCTCAAAAATTGTGTCTAGCAACCCAATGTAGATGTGGCTTGTATTTCTCGTATTTTTAGAATACTATTTGAAATTTAAAGAATTTAAACTCTCCTTTGCACATTCTGTAGGACAAATTGTGATAGCTTAGCAAATATCTGATCTTTTAATTGCCATACCACATTAGCATAGATATAAAAAGAAGATATAATATTTTGTTAAAAACTGAAAAACAATTGCTGTAATAATTGTCAGCTGTGTACACTGAAATTTGAGCATTTATAGCTGAACGAGAGTTATAACTTGGATGAAATCAATAAGCCCATTATTAAAAAACTGCATCACAATTTTATAAAATGTATGAATATCGCTTAAAATATTACATTTGTAGTTATTTTAATTTTGTTAGGAACAAATCTTTCATGACTAAAACTACATTTAATTCCAGAACCAGGTTTACCCTGTAATTAAATACTAATCCATTTGATGTAAACTGCTTGATTACAGCTTTCTGTGTCTGTCTTTTATAGGGCCCACTTGGGATAACTGGTTCTCCAGGGTTTCCAGGTGTTCCTGGTGTAAAGGTAAAAAAGAAATCAAAAATATCTTTCTAATATGCCTAACAATACAGAATTAAATAATGCATACTAGACTACACAGAGTTCAGACTGACATGTATATGGGTCCCTAACAATCAATTTTAGGCAAGACTTTGAGACAGGACATAGCAATGAGAAGCCAAATGAAGCAATTGCAATTCACCACAGGATACGTTCTTTGCTTTCACTTTTGCTTGAGCTAAGGGGTTATTGTAAGATGAATGTCAGACTGTGCCTCAGGAATGTTTCCTAGTACATTCAAAGAATAATAGCATGCATTACTACAAGTTAAGTTGTGAGGACTAGTAGAAGACAGTATGGAAGCAGTACCTTCTAGTGCTCAATCTTCCAGCTGTGCTGAGAACACTTTTTGAGATGACCTAGACTGGTAAGGAAAAACCTTGAACCCCAACAGAGATGTACACTGGTTCATCACAATAGAGCAAATGGTGATTACCACCTTCTGTGGCTCTGTGTGACTGAGCTGAAATGGAAAACTCTCACTGGGTGCAGCACTGTCTTTGTTGGGAGTTTCCTCTCTTTTTTTTTTTTTTCCAGAAAATGCTTGATTTATTTTTTTCCTAGCCTGGAGAATATGTCTCAAGGTAGAAAGACAATTTGTACGGCTTCCTTATGCTTCTTGTACTGCCCTCCACCCAGTTGCTCCTCTTTTTTCCTTAACACTCCTAAAACATGATAGGAAAAAATTATACAAGAAAAACTCTATTAGTCAAACAGCCAAGTTCAGCAGATGTTTTGTGGTGTTGCGAAGCTGGCAACACTCACAAAACAGTTTTTGGAAACAATTCTTAATAAGAGTATTAACATAATGTATACAATTAAATGATAGACCTGTTAGTGCATGTCACCAAATGTTTTCGGTATGACTAAGCACTACTTAATACCTAAATAAATGTTTGGAGAAGCTGTCACATGATGAATCGAAGAAAGCTTTTGAAAAGGAGGAGCTACCTTCAAGTTTGATTATCAGATGATGTAAAATTGGACTAGCTGCTTTGAACTCATAAAAGCTAAGCAGACTCCACAATGAAGATGTGGAATTCAGTTATGAAGACATGATATTAAGAGTCATCAGTTCCAAGGCTATTTCCTATACAAAGATAAAGGAGATGCCAGGAGGAATTTTTTCCTTGGAGCATCCAGTTCAATCTTACATGCGTTTTATATTTAATACAGGGATGCAATGGTGAGTTAATCTGCACTGTGCAAAAAACCCCCAGATACGTTATCCTTTCTCAATCTTATGCCTTAGCTGTTAACAAAGCTAAAACAAAGTTGTCAAATTATGCAAGTGTACTGTGATTTTAGGGAGACATGGCTTTCTAAAATATTTGATCTGAGTTTGGTGACTGGATATAGAGCTGCTTTTCTGTAGAAAGATTCCTTGACCTTCTATAAATTGAGGAAAAATTCTCTTTGTATTTTCAAAGTTTATATTCATATAGAAGTAGTAGAAGCAGAATTAGGTAAGCACAAATATATATTGAGGATAATAAAATGTTTCAAAACCTGAATTGTTTTATCTTATCAATTAAGTATTTCTCCTTAATTACTATGAGGTGCTACTTTTTAGAGGAAAATAATCTCCAGTTGTTTTCTCATGTGAAATCTTAGGGTGAAGCAGGTCCAACAGGTCCTCGTGGCCCGGAAGGTCCTCAAGGACAAAGAGGTGAAACAGGTCCCCAGGGCCCAGCTGGATCCCAAGGTCTTCCTGTAAGTACATTAAATTGAGTTCCTCAGAGCTCAGCTTGCACGTTTCCTGTTTTTAGGAAATTTTAATACCCCACTTGATAGGCACTGAGTTTTGCTCAAATTACCTTTTTCCTCAGAAAAGAAAAGGTATCATTCATTTGTTTCAGGCTTATTTTGCTGATAATAACTTTTCGTTACTTAATTAAAACAGTTTAGAAAACTGAAAGTTGCACAACCTGATACAGTCTCAATCCTACAAGTACTTTAATGTTTAAGCTTAAACATAGGATCTTAAAGATGAAAACACTTTGTTACTCATATTATCTACTTATTTGCACAAGCAGATCTTCATGTTGCTGCGTATATTGAATATTCTTTATTGTCTTGTCCTGTAAAGTGGATAAAATAACTATCATATTCTGCTTTTGCTATCGATAACCTCCTCATTAAAATTATTTTTAAAGACTGATATGTTATTTTTAGGGTACCGAAGGGACAGATGGTTCCCCAGGTGCGAAGGGCCCAACTGTAAGTGATCATATCACATGTTGAAGAAATTGAGTAAGTGGACTTATCTTATTTCCTTATTTTTATTATTTTTTTCTTACAGTGCCTGCTGTTGTTTTTATTTACAGGGATCTCCAGGCACTGGAGGACCCCCTGGCTTATCAGGTCCACCTGGTTCCCCAGGACCACAAGGCAGTACTGGCCCACCTGGTATTCGAGGCCAGTCGGTAATGACATCTGTCTCTGGAAATTATAGTACCTAGTAACTATGTCAACCTATGAAATGGTGTTTAGCAGTGAGGTTCCTTTAAATAAATTAATAACTTACTAGTAAACTTGGATCTTGTGAATCTTTTGTATGTCTTAAATTCAAGCAAACTTTCTTAGAGGCCTAAGATAGAAGAGTGTGTATATAAACTTGGGCAAACAGTAACAATTACTTTCTAAAATTATTTCATTTAAATTTTTGCCTTGAACAAAATATATAACAAAATATGTTTGAATAAACAAGCTCGCTAAGGGGAAAGACAAATAATCATACACATAACTTACAACTAGTTACTAAACTAAACTAGGGAATGTTTATCTGCTTAATTGAGTAATCCAAAATGGTTGTATGATTTATGTGGAATTTTAACCTTACGGGTGTTATTCATGTTTCTTTTCAGGGAGACCCTGGTGTCCCAGGTTTCAAGGGAGAAGCGGGACCCAAAGGTGAACCTGTAAGTCTCCATGTGCTTTGTAAGATGAAAAGGAATCACAAAACTTTGTATGAGTATTTTAAATACAATCTTACAATTTTCAAGACTCTTGAGAAAATTACTTCTGTTTTTTGAGTAATTTCTGTGGAAGACAAACCAGGATGACCTTGGCTATATGTTACTAAGAATGAATGTTGAAGCAGGTCCATGAATCACCTACCCAGTATAGACTGTACAGGACTAAAGGTCTGAGAAACCAATTAATCCATCTACTGAGGTTTCTGTAGCATGTAGAATGGTTTTCTTCTAATTTATTAATCTCATGAGAAATATGTCCATATGTTTCTGGACATTTAGAAGCACTCAGATCTGTGTGTTAATCATAATAAAAAAAGTAATTTTTCTTCTAAACTTATATTTAATAAATTTTATTATTTTTCTTATGCAGTTATGTATATATTAATTATATTTTATTTATACATTAATATAAATATTTTTACCTGTAAGATATTAATAGTGGCTTAGTCCACAGCTAAGATTATTTAAGAACATGGTTAATTCCATGCTGCAACCATATAAATTTTGGAAGAAAAGTGATTTTGCAGAGTTGGGTCGGTTTGACTTGTCAACCAAACTATAGTTAGTTTTTCTTTCTCACTAGTAAAAAGATCACTTAATAACTTGCAAAACTATACAGATGAAATAATGGTTTCCTTACCACTGACTGTTTTCCTTTCTTCGAGAATTTCTACAAGAGTCTCATTGAATTTTGAATCCTTTGTGGTTTGTCCAATTGGTAATAATAAATATGAAGTTTTGTATCTGATGAGCAAATAGGTGATTACAAGAAGCGCTGTGTGGCCAAACAGTGCAATAACAGTTTATTGATAATGCAATTCTTACTGAAATATTAGTTTTTAAATATTATAAAAGAGAAAAGCTGGTGCTGAAAAGCTGCATTTTTTTTAAGTGATTCAAATCCTAACTATATTTTTTTCTCTTTTATTTGAAAAAAAATAATGTTTAAGATGTTTAGAAGATAGTCAGTTTTAATATACCTGAGAAGTGGCGAGCTTAACAATGATTATTTAAAAATCATTTTACTTTCACTAGGGCCCACAAGGTCCCCAGGGTCCCATTGGCCCTATCGGTGAAGAAGGCAAAAGAGGTCCTCGAGGTGATCCAGGGTCAGTAGGTCCACCAGGTCCTGTTGGAGAGAGGGTAAGTGAGGAATAATATGTTTGAAAAACTCACTGCTAAGACAAAAAATATGTTGACTTAAATATGATTTTTTTAACAGTTTTGTTGTGGATGTAGTCAAACTTTATTTTCTTGAGTCAATTTGTATTTATAGCTTCATTCTGTATCAGATTAAAGATTTTAGGATGCTGTCTTCTGTGATATATTCTTGTTGAAAATGATCAGGATATAAAAATATGGTGTGTTGTTTTTTTGCACCCTGAACAGATCTTACTTCTAATTATTGTTTTTTGGGGAAAAAAAGTCTTCCATAGTGTGCATTAATTTTTCCCTGGATATTTTAATTTGTGGAATAATAAATATGGATAGTATGGTAACAGAAAGATGGATATATGATGAATTAATCTCCAGCTTTTTCATAATGGCCTCTACCAAACGGCCATCATGTTTTCAATGAGTCTGTTCACATAAGAGCTGTTCAGTATGCGTGAATGAAATATTGATGTTTTTACCTCTCCAATCATTAACACCCTCCCCCCCTAAGTTTAAAGTATTGAGGTAAGAAAGTTACAAGGAAGTAAACTGAACCCTTAAACCATAAACTTAATACTTTATGTGCAATAAATTTTGTAGAAATTAGGATAATAATCTTATATCTATGGGTTTTCATAGGGTGCTCCTGGTAATCGTGGTTTTCCAGGTTCTGATGGCTTGCCTGGTCCAAAGGTAAATGAAATTAAAGTGCCTCTCTTTTATTGGGATAATTTTTAAATTTTTCATGCATACAGATATACAGAAGGAAAGTGTTCCATTAAAGATGTAAGCTTATTGACAAATGAGCAGATCTGCAAAATTGTTGGAAGTAGGGTGAAAAGGAACTGCCAAGAAAGGGATCTGGATATTCTGAAACTAATTTTTTTGGGGTGAAAAGTCACTTTCAGTTTCTGTGATGTTCAGTTTTCCTTGCTTTTCCCTGACTTAATGCTCCCTCATGCTGAAATGCGAATAGATAAAAAATGTTGACCTGTTTCTAGTACTACATTGCTTATGTGTTATTCTATAGTAGACAACTACTTGAAGAATTGTCTTTTCTTTGTGTGTGGTATATTTTTTCTAGAGTGCCCCTTGAACAGATGGTCTTACCTGTCTTTGGCTTTCCTAAGTGCTATAACACTTCCAGGGAAGGGACTCACATATGTGTTTCTCTAGTGTTTCTGTAAATTCCTAGCTTCTCAGTAAAAACACAGTGATTCTAAAATCCTTATATAAATTTGTTTTATGGAAGAGGCTACTTGTAAGCAATGATTTTGAGGAAAAAAAAATAATGCTTCGGAACTCTGTTTGCAAAAACAGGTTCTTAATACAAGATAATTGTTTTATTTAATGTTTTCTTATTATTGTTGTTCTTTTACTGTTACTACCTGTTAACTAGTAGCCCATTGGTATCTTCTAGGGTGCCCAAGGGGAACGTGGTGCAGCAGGTTCTTCTGGACCTAAAGGAGGTCAGGGAGATCCTGGGCGTCCTGGTGAACCTGGTCTCCCAGGTGCAAGGGTAAGAAACTAATAGCAGTGCACTATAGACCATGACTATAAACCATGGTATCTTTCAGTTTCAAAAGACAGCAACGAACCTTGCAGAATTACAAATCTGTGATACAAGGACAAACTTGTTTCAGTGAGGCTACTTAAAGGGTCTAAGACCAAAATGACTGTCTTTTCTTCCCTGAAGCTGGGAAGAACAAGTTCCATTTGTCTTCAAAAAAGGAGAAAAAGCCCTGATTGAGACCAGCTAACGCAACTGAAGGAAGGGTGCACATAAACCACATACTTGCCACAAGTAATATGGATTGAAGGCCAGACATTCATTAAATTGGTGATTGATAACTTACATAGTTGAATGGTGCATGTCATCTAGAGATTTTTTCAGGAAAGATATTTGGAGAGAATTTGGAATATCACAAAAGGAGGGAAAGGAGAGCAGCAAGTATAAGAGGCGATATAGATCATTGGATAATATTGGTAGAAATAAAGACGACCTTGTGAGAAGCTCAAGAGGTGTAAAAAAAAAAGAAAAGGGAGCATAGGAAAAGGGAAGACAGTGGGCTATGAAACTGTGACATGAGGATGAGAACCTTTGATAAAGAGAAGATATTCTTGTGCAAAGAACAGTTTAGTGTTTGTACTGGTAGTAATTGAGCATATCTTTTTGATTTATTTACATTTCTCTATTGTCCTGGAAATAAATGCAGAACTGAACACCAATATTATTCCCACTTTTAGGGTTTGACAGGAAATCCAGGTGTTCAAGGCCCTGAAGGAAAACTTGGCCCCTTGGTAAGTGAGACAAAATTTAGTCCTTTCTGTAAGGTTCCAAATAATTGAAATTACTTGTATTAACTTAAGTTTTCTTGATTTCTGAAGTTTCAGCTTCTAAGTGTTCGCTTTAGATTCCCAAAATTAGTGCAGATAACATTCCTTTAGTTTTGTCTGTGTAGCAGTGTCTGTTTGCTGCTTCTAAACCATTTGAACTAAATATCTTTTTGAAATGTCTCTTTAAAGAAATAATATGGTATTTGTACATGTAATAGCTCAATAATGATAGCTATGTCTGTTTAAAGACATTTTGACTGATAACTATAGCACCAAACCAGGTTAATGTTATTTTTTAATATATACAAACATTTTCCAGGGGTAAATAGTTTCATATGAGTAAAATACATTTATTATTTGATGTGGGAAATGTTTTTTTTCCTCTTTAGGGTGCTCCTGGAGAAGATGGACGTCCAGGTCCAGCAGGTTCAATAGGAATCAGAGGTCAGCCAGGCAGCATGGGCCTTCCTGGGCCAAAGGGCAGTAGTGTGAGTATCACACTTGGTACCCAAGATCTGTTTAACTTTAAACATTTACATGTATTTTAGAGGGTGAAAACGGTATGTAAACCCAGACATTTTTATTTCTGCAAATTAGGGGGATCCTGGAAAACCTGGAGAAGCAGGCAATGCAGGTGTCCCAGGACAGAGAGTGAGTGTGACTGTTATTTGTAGTGATTACATAAAATGATGCCTTTCTGCTATATATGTTCATTATATAAGACTTCTTTCCATGTAATTTTAATTTAGGGAGCCCCTGGTAAAGATGGTGAAGTTGGTCCATCCGGTCCTGTTGGCCCACCAGTAAGTCAACTTTCACCACTCTCCCTGCCTACCTGTCGCTCCATCCATTACTCTTTATGCTTCTAGATTTATCTGTCTTCATGCCAGTTGTTGATTTCAAACAAAAAATCCCAGGAACATTTAAAGAAAATAATTTCCTGGAAAAATGGGAAGTTTTATATTCAAAAATATATATACTAGTAGCCTAATTCTTTTTACAGACCATTTAAAAAAATAGTGCAAAGAGCAAAATTTTCTCATAATTCATTTTCCTAGCTTCCTTGGTTTCAGTGGAACTGAGTCTTTCCCTGTCAGCACAGAATTTTGAGGAGGGAGATCTTAAAGAAATAAGATATATCTTATTGCAACTTTTACATAGGGTATATCTTGGCCTGGATAAGTAAAAATGTACAACAAAAAAATACATAGTTGAAAGTATACATATTCAGAGAAAAGAAAAATTGTGGAGCCTGCCTAAATTCTTCTACTGTATACTTACTAATTTTTATTTATTTTTGTGTAGGGTCTGGCAGGAGAAAGAGGAGAACAAGGGCCTCCAGGTCCTACAGGGTTTCAGGTATGTACATTCACTTTTTTTAAAGAAAAAAGTAAACAGCCATGTGTTCATCAGCTTAAATTGGAGAAATTCAATCACGTAATGTTTAACAAAATACAAATTCAAAACTAAGGCAATGATGCTCAGAATAATTAACGGTACTTAGCTTTCACATCAGCTGCACACTAAATTGAATTGTCAAAGGCTTAAATACTAGTTCTGTATCCCTTAAGAAAACCTTTGTTGGTTTTCAGTTTTAATTTGGAGATTTTCTAAGGACTTTCCACATATGGAGCAAAATAATCGTTTTGATAATGAAATGTTAATTAAGTCATGTCAATCTCTGTTTATAGATGGCTTTATTTTTAGGGCTGATATGTGTATGTCCTACAAATGTTAAAGAAGGGCCGCCATCTCATTTAGAGGGGGAAGAACACTTGAGTGCGATATTCATCTATTTTGCTTGGGGATCTCTGACAGCATACTCTTGCACTGAGTATAATACTAGATTCATATTACTGGTGTCTTAATTAAATCTGGATTTACATAACTTTCTGTCACGTTGATGACCATGTTATTTACTTTTTACAGGGCTTGCCTGGGCCACCAGGTCCTCCAGGTGAGGGAGGAAAACCAGGTGATCAGGTAATTTCTGTGTACTTTAATAAGGACTCACTTCATAAAGTAGTTTTACCTTTTCTTCTCTTTGTAATTTAAGTTCCCACTCTGTTTCAACATAAATACTGATGTAGTCTGCAAGCTGTCTGAGAACTGCTCTTGGATAAAACAATTACTAGAATCTGACCATCTTCTTGAATGAAGCTGGACTACCTCCTCTTGTCAGATAATATTCAGAACTGGCCATGTACATTCACAATACTTTATAAATGAAGATGTTTATCTCTAATTTCTGTAACTATAAGGCTATGAGTGACGCTTTCATTCTAATGGTGAGTTCTGATCTTCTTAGGGTGTGCCTGGAGATCCTGGAGCTGTTGGTCCATTGGGCCCTAGGGTAGGTGTTTTCTTTCAGAGTTTAAACATTCATAACAATTCTCTGAGGTTGAAAGTGTATATAAAATATAGACTTTAACAGCGAAAGTGATATCTGACTTATTTCCCACAAACAAAATGGTTCTAAATATGGGTATGGTTTATGTAAAACCTACCACCTTTAATGGTTTCATAGCTCATGAAGTGTTGAGTATGAGCTGTTGAGTGATTTCGTTTATAGCTGTGAAGTTTTTAGTTTCCTGAACAACATATTATTTCCCCTGCCTTAACAATGTTTTTTATTTCATCAGTTCTCCTGGAATTTGTCCACAGGCTCTTTGTTCAAATAGTAGTGCTGCACTTATGGTGCATTTAGCATTTTGTCTACCAGAACTGTATTCTGACTTCTACATAAGTAATAATTTTCCATTTTCTAGGGAGAACGTGGCAATCCAGGGGAAAGAGGAGAACCAGGTGCATCAGGACTCCAGGGTGAAAAGGGCATGGCTGGAGGTCATGGTCCTGACGGTCCAAAGGTAAACTGAATAGAGACTTGTGTTGTTGCAGTGATGTAATGTATAATTCTGCTCATTTGCACAAACATAAAAAAGAGAGCTTTTTTATTATAAAAGGGATACTTTTTCATGAAAGGTATCTTGTTTACATAAGGGTTCTATGAGGTCTTACAGTTATTCCAGTATAACAATATTAATAACTTGCAAGACACTAAAATATTGAGAATTCATTTTGTATTAATTTATATAGATCTGGATTTTAAAGTGGGTTTTGTTTGTTTATTTGTTTGTTTGTTTGTAGAACAGGGCAAAGCCATTTCTGAAATGCAGAAAACCCACTGGCAACGGCTTCATTTTAAGAACCATGTCAGTTTACATGACTTGGCATGTAAACTTGGCAGGGTTGGTTGTTTACAAGAAAATACTGAAAGCTGCATGCCTTTTGTTCACCTGCAGTTGTTATAATTAGAATCATAGAATGGTTAGAGTTGGAAAGAACCTTAAATATCGTCAAGTTCCTACCCCCTGCCATGGCAAGGGACACCTCCCACTAGACCTGGTTGCTCAAAGCCCCATCCAGCCTGGCCTTAAACACTTCGAGGGATAGAGCATCCACAATTGGGCCTAGGAAGGTCACTGCAGGTAGGGAGTGCCTCTAGGAATGTAGGACCTGTAATGGATATGAGCTGGGAGAAGCCAAGCATAAATAAAACATCTCTGCTTCTGGCAACTTCAACCTGTAGATACTTTGTTTAATAGAGCCACATGGTATCAATGTCAAGTTAGAAAGATGCTCGAGCTTCTTTTTCTGCCTGTTCTCATCCTGAGTATGCACTGAGTAAATACTGATGTGTTTGGAAGGACTGCGGTATTACAACTGAACTTCCTGAGTAACACAATGGGAAAAGAAAAGTATTTGAACATGAATAAAGTCCAAATTTAAGAGAAAATTATTACTTAAAGCTGTACCCTGGAGACTAACACAGGCACAAAATGTTCTGCAGCCTAGAGACAAGAATACTTCTCACATGAATAGACAACAACTTGTCCTCTATTTGTTTCAGGGAAGCCCAGGCCCTAGTGGGACTCCTGGTGATCCAGGCCCACCTGGTCTTCAAGGTATGCCTGGAGAAAGAGGGATTGCTGGAACACCTGGCCCCAAGGGCGATAGAGTAAGTTTGGTTATTTCTGTTGTGCTGAGCAGAATCACCCATCTCTTAATGCTGTAAATTGTTCAGAGTATGAACTACTCAGCCTTCAATGTCATAATTGAGACTTTCTGGGTATTTTCCATAGGGTGGCATAGGTGAGAAAGGTGCTGAAGGTACAGCTGGTAACGACGGGGCAAGAGTAAGTAACTTTCACTCTTCTTAGGTCCACTTTCCACACAGCAGATTATTGTTTATTGTGCTAGAGGTTCGCAACTCAAGTATAGTTAAACACTACTCAACTTAGTGATACCATGGGCTTCTTCCCAGAAGTTGTTGGAGTTAGTTTTTACATAAATTGTATCTACCTGAGATTCATGGGTTTTGCAAACCAGTTGGGAGTACTAACTGCTAGGAAAGCAGTCAGATTTGAAAATCTGAGATACATACAAAAGAGGAGAGTTCTGACTGGACTAAATTTCTACTTAAAGAAGAAAAGGGTTTTTTGAAAAACCTTAGCAAATAGAAACACTAACTCACAATTAGCAGCTGTGAGCTGGAATTTATTTGTAAGTCAGCTAGTATCTAAATATACAAAACAGTTCTTAGTCATTGTAAGGCAACTTTATAGCTTACAGCAACTAAGAGAGTAATGGTGAACAAAATATACATCCCTCTTCTAAAGCTAGGTACTTGCAGATATCTCTGCTACCTATCACTGGAGCATAGATGATGAAGCAGTATCCTTTGCCAATGCTATCTTTTTTTTTTTTTTTAATTATTTCTTTTCAGTTTGAACCCAGTTACAGTGCAGATTTTTAGGGGAGGGGGATTTTTTTTTTCAACAGATTTTGTGCAAGTTTGTAGTACTCTGCTTCTTATGAAAGAGAATTGTAACAGGGATATATAAATATTCAGGAATGTAATATGAATAGTTCTGCAGGATCTTTATATGCAGTTGATGGGTTTGGATGGAGAGATTGGAACCTCTTTGCTGAACTGCCCTATGAAGAGAAAAAGAACACTGTTGAGGGGTTTTCAAGATATAAATTAATCTTCAAAAGTAATAATGGGCAGGTTAAAAGTAACTTAAAGAATGAAAAACTAACATAAACCAAAGAGAGAACTTCTGCTCAAGTGGGGAAAAAAGGACATAATTTCCTCCTGAAAGAACAAAATAAAGACAGAGCTTTTTTTATCATTGGTCTTATTCATAAATTCTGCATAAAGTAGAAGATTAAGTTAGTGAGGAAAGAGAATGAATGAAAGCAAGGCTTTTGAGATATGGGATTTTGGTCACTGGGAGAGGAAATGGAAGTAAATTTTAGGTAAAAAAGACCCAACAAGATTTCAGAGATAAAGGAGAAGAATTTAAAGCAATGAAAAAGCCTATGGAAATAGTAACATATGAAAAGTTTTAAATTAACTGTTTTGAAGTATCACTTTTTAAAAATTCCTTTTTACTATAATTTTTTCAAAAGGGTCTGCCTGGTCCAATAGGCCCAATGGGTCCAGCAGGTCCCACAGGTGAAAAGGTAAACTAATTTTTATACTATTCCCTACTGAAGTTTCTTAATATTATCATGCTTTATTGGCACTTTTGTTACTTGTCTAATAAGTTACTTGGGAAATAACCTCTAATTTTGTTTTAAGGGTGAACCAGGTCCCCGAGGTCTAGTTGGTCCTCCTGGCTCCCGTGGAAACCCTGTGAGTAAACATGCTTGTTTTTTGCCTGCCATAAGTTAACAATATCTAACATTGATCCAAACTCCAGGTTTTGTGTCATTGGCTGATATATCTTTCTTGGTTTTATTTTGTTTTCTTTGTAGCCAAAATCTCTGGTTCCTGCCTTGATGCTGTGTACTTGCAAAACCATTGGCAGCTTTGCTCCTCTGTCCTACACTTGTTTTAGGGCAATTTTTACATAGAGTTACATTCATTTATCACACTTCTGACAATATAACACCACTTTTAATTGTTTAAATCTTTTTAAAAGCATGCCCATGCCATATTCTACTCTACACATACAAATATTTAGATGGACAAATCACAGAAGTATATCTTAGTTTTCATCTAATTATGTCAACTCTTATCTTCTGTCCAGTTTGTGGTTTTAAGGATTTTAAGGGTTGGATTTGATTAGGGAATTAAAGACTCAGCCCTTCTAGATCCTTCATACTGCTTGGATTTGATTATGTCTGTGTCATAAATCAGAACATCCTTATTTCCAGTGTAATTGGAATAACTTCCACCCCTCTGGGGAGCGCTGAAGCTTGGCAGACTTCAACTTTTTCTGTTCCAAACAAACGTGTGGAAAACTTAGTTGAAGCAGCTCATAGCCCATTCTGACCTTGTAGAAGAATACATCTTTGAACTATTCCTTTTTTTCCCAGCCTATCTGATTGGAATGATAGGTTGCATAAAGTGTGTACGATTTGGCTAATCCTCCTGTCACTGGAAGAGATTGTGAGCAGGATTTGTGCTATTGCAGTTTTAGTACTTGTAAATGCCTTCAATCTCTAAATTCTGAAAGTTTACATATAGTCTTGTACACGTGACAGATCTTAAAATAGTTAACATCATTTATTTTGTAATTTAAAGAGCTTTTGATTCTGATTAATAGAGCAAAAGTATATGCACACCTATGACATCCATTCTTGTATATTTAACTGCAAATAGTACTGTATATAGAAAGACTTTAATGTTAAATATGGTTATTCTACATTTTTCCCCAGGGTTCCCGAGGAGAAAATGGCCCAACTGGAGCTGTTGGTTTTGCTGGTCCTCCGGTATGTGTTTTGTAACAGTAATGAGTTTTCTTTAGTCATGCTTTGACCTACTTAATTTCCTTCATTATGAATAATTCTGCAGTATTCTGGAATGTGAGTCATATTTTTGTTTCAAAAAGATCAGTTTCTTTTTCCCATCAGTATAGCAAGTAAAGAAAAGGGCCAATAAATACCCTAGACAGTTGAGAACTGGTTTCGTTGATAAGGTTATGTAATTGTTCATCAGATTTCATATTTTCATGACTATGCTATGTTGGTCCTTTGAGATTAAAATGAGGCAAGTTATGAAGTGTCATCTACTGAAGGTAGCAAAGATTTGCTCTATGAATAATGAAGGCAGGAATGAACTGATGGACCAAATGGAAGGTTTGTGAGTTTTCCAGTGAGTACCCCAAGTTTTCCCACAGCCTAAATATTGTCTTGACCTTTCACAAAGAGTCAGGCACCTGCTTCCCTTGGTGGGAAAAGATGACTATGAGAATATTTGTTCAGTCCGTTTTGCTTTTAGGTATGTAATAGCTACTGAGGAGAAAAGAAAATTTAAAGAAAAGAAAAATGTAAGCTAGATAAAAAAATATTTTAAACGGAAACTCTAACTTCACACATTTCAGAAAATCCTATCTGTATTATTCTAAAGACTGCACTGGATGGTTACAGTTCTCTTGAACTGAATTTAGCAAATGCACTGTTTCCTTGGCTGATCTGTTCTCCTGGGTTTTTTGCCTTCTAAACTTTGTTAGGCTGGAAAGATTTTATATTCTCTGACCTGATGTCTCTTCTTTATATTATTTCTTACAGGGCCCTGATGGTCAACCAGGTGTGAAAGGTGAACCCGGAGAACCTGGACAGAAAGGAGATGCTGGGTCTCCAGGACCCCAGGGTCTTGCTGGGTCTCATGGTCCACCGGCAAGTATAAATAACACTGTCAGAGAATCAATGGCACAGGCTGATCTTGCTTATTTAAAATGCCCTGGGTGTTCACTGTCACTCCTCTCTTTCTTCTTTCCTCTTAGGGTCCACCGGGTGTTCCTGGTCTGAAAGGTGGTAGAGGAACTCAGGGTCCACCTGTAAGTAGATTTTATTTTTTGTGACCTGACTGCAGATAATCTAATACTGAAATTTTATGTAACGTGTGTAGCATTCCTCATCTTAGCTTGTTTTTCACAGTCTGTAATTATAACATTTGCTTACTAATTCAGCTGAGAACATTTGAGGTAACCAGTGCTGTGTTTCTTTCAATAAAGTTGGCATTAAAATGCTTTTTAGGGTGCTACTGGATTTCCAGGATCTGCTGGAAGAGTTGGGCCTCCAGGACCTACTGTAAGTCAATTGTCATATACTTAATAGGTGTGCTTTATAAAATGGTCATTGAAAACCTCAAGACTACGTAAAGCAGGAAACATGAAGCAGTGTTTATGGCCTGATACTATAGCAGAGAACTGCCTGTCAGCACTGAGTTCTGTGCCTGCATGCTTGCATTGACTTCATTAATAAAACTTATTAGTCTTGGGCTTAATCCAGTGCCGGTGTATCCAAATCAACGGGGTTAAGGAGGCTTTGAGCTGTTCAAGCTCCTCTAATGATTTAGTTGCTTACAGAAATAAAACAGCGTGTATCCTCCTGTACTTTATAGTGTTTTGTCTCATAAGTGGTGCCCGAAGTTAGGAGAAGTTTTGGAAAGAGACCTCTGCTGGGTTATCTCATTGGTGGAGTTACTCATAAGATCCATTAAAATAAATTAAGAAACAAACCATAACAAAGCCACAGAATCTCACATCTAAATATTT
>VXBJ01003113.1:290659-334367 GCA_013400055.1 Nycticryphes semicollaris | reverse complement strand
AAAAAAAAAAAAAAAAGTGGCTGCAGATCAACAACTGAGGATTCAACTCCACACAGAAAACTGTGTCAATCTTCATATGTCTTTTAATGTTTTGATGAGAAAAATAACTCGCAGTCATACAGTCATAGTGAGTTTATCAAAAGGTGTGAAGTTTGTGGAAAACATAATATAAATGTGAAGTCTTTTAAAAGTATTTGAGAAGTGAACAAATGTCCATTAAACACTAATTTGTACCACATGAATAAAAAGTTTTAGTGTGGACTTTAGGTTGATGGTATACGAAAGAATGGACAAGGGTTGTTTTTCTACCAGTAGTTGTACACCTGAGGTAAAANATATTGTACACCAGAAGAAAAAAAAAAAAAAAAAAGAAAAGAAAAGAAAAAAAAGAGAAAAAAAGAGAGAGGGACCCTCCTGTCTTTTATAGGAGGGAGTTTAGAATTGCAAATTGTGTGTGGGGAGGGGAGTAGCTTGGACATAATTTGATGATATGTCTTTAATCTCATTTATTGGATCTTAAATAAGATGATAACTCTTACCTAATTCAGACTTTGGGCCTTCCTTATAGTATGCATATTTATAGTTAATCAAAGCACACTTCTTAGAATTTAGTTGTCCTGATCAGAAAAGAGTTCAATGTAATGAGGTGTTTTAATCTTAGGGAGCTCCAGGGCCTGCTGGACCTATTGGTGAGCCAGGAAAAGAAGGTCCCCCAGGTCTTCGTGGTGATCCCGGTTCTCATGGCCGTGTGGGAGATCGAGGGCCATCTGGGCCTCCTGGTGGTCCTGGAGACAAGGGTGATGCAGGGGAAGATGGGCAGCCGGTACGTCCTTGGTGATGTTAGTAATTCTCCCTAGACCAACTCTAGGCTTGGTTTTATTGCACTTATTGCTACTGAAATGATAGTGACATTGTTTTATCCTTTGTGGATTTCAGGGCCCAGATGGCCCCCCTGGTCCAGCAGGAACTACTGGTCAAAGAGGTATTGTTGGTATGCCAGGACAACGAGGGGAAAGAGGCATGCCAGGGCTGCCGGGTCCTGCAGTAAGTAACGACCAAGTCAATATGCCACCAGCTTGGGCATTCTTGTCATCCTTGTGGGATTCTGTACAAAGTGCCCAATAGCATGAGGAGAAGGTTGGAAAACTCCAATTGCAAGAATGAATATAGAGTGAATAGTAAATAATTAAATCTCATGCAAATGCATGAGGTTAAAGATTTTATTCCTCCCATGATAGAAGGTCTGAACCTGAATTAAGGGTAAGGGTGTAATAGCGTTAAGACTTCTGGCTAAAATGTTCCTATTTGACTTAAAACTAGGTCCTTGAAAAAAACAAGCTTAGACTCTTCATTTAGGTGCCCCAAGGTCACTTGAATGTGAGTAAATACTCTGTAACTGCTATTTCATAAACGAATTGCCATTTATGCTCTATTTGCTTTCATGTATAATTTAAAAACAGTTATTGAAAGGCCTGAAGATCCAGAAGATCAAAGCATAAAATAAACTATTAGTAAAAGGGATGGTATGGAGTATCTGCCATTACTACTGTACCCATAAAGTGAATTTATAGCTAACAAGATTTCTTGGTGCTGAGACAGACAAAAGCCCCCATGTTACTTATGTCAAACTGCATTACAGTTTTCCAGAGTCAAAAAGACCATACCTGTCAGAGATGACATCAGACCTTATATATCAAGGGAGAGTGTGCTTAAAAGGGATGCTACTAGATAGACTAACTTCAATGTAGCTTCTAGTCAATAAAAGCCTATTTGAAAGCAACTAACACAATCAAACTACTTAAAAATATACAGTATAGTAAATATATATTCAAAATCTATAAGAACCTTTTCCTTAATTATGAGGTTTTGGAAGTTATAACTGTTGGTGGTAATTACGACTGGATTAATGAGTAGTGTTTATTGGGCAGCAGAGATTTTTTGTGCTTTCCTTGTTTTGTGTTAAAATTTCTCATCTTTTTTAGGGTACACCAGGCAAACAAGGTCCCACAGGGCCACCCGGTGATAAAGGTCCCCCAGGACCTATTGGCCAGTCAGGTGCCACTGGACCTGTAGGTGAAGCTGGTCCAGAAGTAAGTATTAGAGCTTCATAACATGCAAAAAAAAAGACAGGCTAGTGGTTATTCTTCTCAAATTGAACTTACAGGTGTACAACAGCTTTCTAGTTATTTTTACAGAATTGCAAGATTACAAAGCTAATAGATAGCCTTATTTTTATTCCATACCCCTAGGGACCTGCTGGTAATGACGGTACTCCTGGACGAGATGGAGCTGTTGGAGAACGTGTAAGAATATATTGTTTTTCTTAAATCACTTCTGGAAATCTCCATTTTCTTACTGATTTATTGTAGATTTTTTCTTCATTCAATTAATTGAATGGAGAACTTGTTCTGAAAGTGTATCACAGCTTTGAACAAGTCATACCTCTCAAAGTAGAGGAAACCTGACTAAGAGGCTAAGAACACCTGCCTCCTCAAACTCAGGCTTGAGTTGTCACAGAATGAATATCTTTGTAGATTGTAATTGCTAGAAAATAGATTAGCAATGCTAGAGTACTGTTGCTTTGGTCTAGTCCAGTCCTCTATAGATAAATAATGTTGGATTTATGCTTTGCAGGGTGATCGTGGTGAACCAGGCCCTGCTGGCTTACCAGGTTCCCCAGGTGGTCCAGGAACTCCAGGTCCTGTTGGGCCTCCGGGAGATGCAGGTCAAAGAGGTGAAACTGTAAGTTAGACTTTCTTTTTTAGTACTTTATAAAAAAAAATCGTGTATGCTTTTGTGCATTGCTTCACATATCTTCTGTATGTAATCTTTGTAGGGTTCTCGAGGTCCAATGGGTCCCCCAGGTCGTGCAGGAAAAAGAGGTTTGCCTGTAAGTTCTCCATGGTCACTGCCATTTGTTCTGAGATACTTTTTACAGGAAGGTGTATACGAGAAACTGATCCTAAATTAGAATGCTAAACAGGGCTTCAAGTTTTAGTGTTCTTACTGCAAGTGGATGCATGTAGTCTTCTGAGCTCCAAAGCTGTACAGATCTGTTTGGATACACTAATACTTCTACACTGTCTTTAGAAATACTTTTCAGATAAATTTAAAATACTTTGGAAGCTTCTTAGTTTGGAGTGTGTTGCTGTCCAGATGACAGTAGGACCTGAGCTAGCAAATGGATTGAGTCTGTGTTGGACAACTCTAATTAGTGGTAAAGAAATGGATGCTGAACAGAGGCACAATTTTAGATAAAAATGGCAGAAATACAGCAGTCACCTGTTCCTGTGAAACTGCCTTAATTCAGCTCTTGAGATTCTGACTTTAGTCCAAATGGAAAAAAAAAACATAAGCCATCTTTTTGTATTACATAACTCTTTTACAATCCAAGCTTGGAAAAAGAAAGAATTGCAAACTTGGGAAACTCAAAAGAATGTTGTCCGGTCCCTAAGCAGATGTCATATGACAGACAGGAAAAGTTTATTGAGTAGTTAGTGATAATGATGTCATTGATAAACTATTTGGAATCTGACATGCAATTTAGGCTGAGAAATATAGAATTGAAAGAAGCATTCATTTTTTCCTATGAATCTTAAATTAGTATGAAAAGTTTGAATCTATCAGAAATACCAAGAATGAAATTGTGACAGTAATAGAACCAAAGTACTTGTACTGGGGAGCCAAAATGTTGTTGTCAGTAGTTAGGGAATGTAACTTCATTGTTGTACTTTAATCATAATGAAGGTGAAAGGTGAGAAGTAAAGATGCAACATGGAGGATTTTGTACTGAAAATGTATTTTAACATTATGAGTCTCTCATCGACGAATATATATATATATATATATGTTATGAAGCTAAATACACTAAATACACCAAAACTATAATTAAATACAACACAGTTTTCTGTAATTATTTACTTATTCTTTGGTAAAAAAAATAAGATTCTTGATGCTGCCACAGCATCACCTTTCTAGCTTTAGTAGTGAAGGAGGCCAGAATGCAGTGTCTAAAAGTGAATGAGGAGTTTTGGCTTTTTTTTCCAGTTTAGAATGTTACATTTTATCACCTCTTACAGGGTCCCCAAGGGCCTCGTGGTGACAAAGGTGATAATGGAGATCGAGGCGATAGGGGCCAGAAAGGACACAGAGGTTTCACTGGGCTTCAAGGTCTTCCTGGTCCTCCTGTAAGTTCTGGTTTTACTATAAACTTATGTCCTTGATTGTTAAATAATCTATTAGAAACATAGTTATTTAAAAAGGAAAAAAAAACGAAACATGAGTTATTTTTTCCCCCAAGGTGTTTGTGAGTGGTCTGGCTGTCTGTACTTGCTAATATTTTAAATGCAATTTTATAGTACAATTGCATGATAAGGTAAACCTGTGCTTTGCAAAATATGTGTTCTCCTACTCTTGTTCCATTTGTGCCAGTCCTGCAGTGACGGATCACTCACCTGTTAGCCCAAGATGGTAACAAAAATTGATAGTTTGAGATAAGCACATTGGAGTGTGAAATGTGTTTTACCACTGTTTGAAATCTTCACAGTCAAGAAATCAAATGCAAAATCCCATGAGGACTGCATAGTATCTTTCAATAATATTTGCAAGATGATTTCATGATTTCAGTGGCAAATGAATTGAAATGCCAAGGAAAACTTTTTTTTTTTTTTTTTTTTTTTTTTTTTTTTTTTTTTTTTTTTTTTTTTTTTGCGTTTGTTTACTGATCCTCTGCAAGAGCTGGAAGTTTCAACATGCAGGAAAAGAATTAACAAAAAACCCCAACATCCAAAGCATCTTTCCACTTAATAATAGCTCTGTCAGTTACTCTTTTGTAAGCCAATCTGATTCTAAATGTCATGAAATAAGTCTTTTCTGAGGAAACAAGTTTATATATAGCCAAGCACCAGTAACTTCTATTAATATAGATTGTGATTACAGTTGTCACTGTGTCTTTGTGACAAAAGAGAACAACAGAATGAAAATAAGTAGTAAGAGGGAAAGATACTACCTATTGTTCGTGTAAATTATAACCATATTCATATAGAATTGTGTATATCACACCCTAATTCTTTAAAACTAAAGGAACATGATTTGAATGTAACAGTAACGCAATAATTCCTTCTGTTTAGGGTCCCGTTGGTGAACAGGGCAGTCCTGGCATTCCAGGCCCATTTGGTCCTCGGGTGAGTATAATGTTTCAGGTTCAAGGTATTTCTCACTTGTTTTTTTCCACAATCAGATTACTATTACTTCTTCGTTTTTATCTCATTGGCTTTTATTGACTTCAGTATCATGTGGTGATTACCCTACTATCTATTGCTGAGAGACATTACCTTCCTTAATATAGTAAAGCTTTGACATAAGTATAGCTTAGAGCTAGATAAAAAAGTCAATTCAGAATAACTACAGGGCTACAGTCTCTTTTTATAGACACTTTTGCTGCAGCTGATACAAAGCTATATATGCGGCAGCTCTGCTATTTGCTACTCTGCCTTTCACACCCCCATGTACGTCAGTCACCCAAAAGTAAAGGAGTAATATGACTCCCTTGGATGTTCTCAAGTGACAGTATATCTCTGAGCCTGTATACATGTGGGTGTATAACAGCTACTCCAGTTGTAGCACCTGGAGTTGAATGCACTTAAATCGTTTAGGGAAAAGCACACAGCTCATGTAAGGTGTATTGTCTGAGGTAACTGACTTCAGAAAAACAGCCTTCTTACTTTTGGAGAAGAACAAAAAGGGTGTTAATAGATAGAAATAATTGGATTGCTTCCTGAAAAGGTATTGGTTGCAAATGGTATTAATTATTAAATGTTAAAATATATTCCTTCTTTCTCTTTGCTTTCTAGGGTCCTCCAGGTCCAGTTGGTCCTTCTGGCAAAGATGGAAGTCCTGGTCTACGTGGGCCAGTTGGGCCTCCTGGTGTTAGAGGGAGTGTAGGAGAAGCTGGACCTGAGGTGAGTTGATGGGAATATGGAGGGAAAAGTTTACCTTCAAATAATGAGTTTTTTACAGTTTGTTGCATCACTTTCTCAAACATCTATGAGCTCAAAACAAATGGTAAGGCTTGATACAGTTTTTCCAACAAATATCCAGGGTAATTGTGTATTGAAAGGACTCATCTCTTATTAATTTTCATCCTCTGGATGTTCCTATTCCCTTCAACCTATGCTCTCCTTAGGTGAAGCAGGGGCTACTTCTACAGTTAGCTCACTGGATCCCATTGGATCTGCAGTTCAACATGCCTATTTGTCAAGTTGAGTTCTAAAACCCCAGGCCTAAGCATAAGAAGCATCTGGAACCAGCTGTAGTTCAAAGTCAGTAGGCCCACAAAGATGCCACTCAATTGACAGGAGCATTCTCCAGCATGCCTTTCATTCAGGAAATCCTCTAACATTCAGCTGACCTTCAGCCTGATCTGAGATTTACATACATCAATCAACTATGAGCTGATGCGCAACTAATGAAAAATAGTTTGACCATGTTGGAAAAAGTCCTAAACTTTTGCTAAACACCCTGGGCATATTCCACATTTGCCAGTTCATGATATCGTAAGTCATAAAGCATATGTTACACTATCCCAATGAAGATAAGTTACAAAATTAGAGGGATTTAAGAAAAGGGTGATATGCATGATGATGAGAAGAACTGAAAGACTGGTATTGCTTATTTTGGGGAAGAAGTGGAAAAGAGCAAATAAAGGTGGAACTAAATAACGAGCAGGACAGAATAGACAGTTTCTGCTTTTTTTCTGTCCTGTAAGACATGGTGTTTCCTGCGTTTATCATATGCTAATATTCACCCTATTACATTTGAATTCCTGCCAATTATCAGTATCTCCACTTCTGCTGAGGCACCAGGACTTGAATGAATAGTCTATGGTAGAGCGTAAGAATACAATGTGTATTTGGATTCTTCATCTGTGAAATGAGACAGTAAAAGAAATGTCACCTACCAGCAACTTTAGTTTTGCTTTCCATGGTGGCTTGCTGCAACTATAAACAAAGTGAGAAATAAAAGTTAAGATTTAATTAGTTAACTTATTTTATTTGTTTGAGTGTGTGCTCTGCAGTAAACATTAGGAGCACTAGTTATGTAATGATGAAGAAATTACTCTCAAAGGAAGTGCCACATTCTGATATACTGTTTGATGCACCGGAGCATCAAACTTACAGTGAAGGTATGTTACAGAGTTTGCTGCTGCCAAAGAAGAGTTGGCAGACCCTGCAGATGCATATATGTTTGTTAACATATACATACTGTCTCAAGACTCAGTTACCTCCCCAAGTGTCACAATTCAGGTTGACAGAAGGACCTCAGAACACGTTGTTAAGGAAAACATACTTAGTCAGGAAAACACCTGCCCTGATGAGTAAAGATAACGTAGATTCTGTCTCTCATACCTGGGGCTAGAAAGCTCAGCAATGTGCAGGACAAATGTAAAGGTATTTCTAGCACTAAATTTTCTATCCAGGCTTTTTTAGTTGAAAATGTGCCTGAGGTGACTCAGGGGAAGCAGGAGTTTTAGAATTATTTATAAATTGCTTACAGCTGTTGGGTATTTTGTGAAATAAAGTTATTATGCAGGGATTTGAACAAGGAGAGACAATTGGTGCAAAACATTGGAATGAGGAGGCCATTCTTTGATGACTTTTTCCAGCTATTAAGTCTGAAATCAAGAGTAATGAAGAACTGAGCAAGGTATTAAGACAGGCAGAGAGGGCATGAAGGAAAGATAATACCTCACACTCAGTTCTAATCTCTTAGCCCTGTACCTGGAAATGTGAGTCATTTATGTATACTTGAATTTTCCCTGCACATTAGTGTGATTTGCCATGAAGTTTTGCTCTTTTAGTGGCTGGCTTTGCTATCATTTTGTATAGTATTTACTCTTTTACTCTGCTGTGCCTCNTGGCCCTCCTGGCCCTCCAGGACCTCCAGGTCATCTTACTGCTGCCATCGGTGACATTATGGGACACTATGATGATGCTATGGCAGATCCACTACCAGAGTTTACTGAAGATGAAGCAGCCCCAGATGACCATAATAAAACAGACCCGGGAGTCCATGCCACACTGAAGTCACTGAGCAGCCAGATTGAGACTATGCGCAGTCCAGATGGTTCAAAGAAACACCCAGCACGGACTTGTGATGACCTGAAGCTGTGCCACCCGTCCAAGAAGAGTGGTGCGTATAAACACACTATCTCCTGTATGTGCCACATAGTTCTGTCCTATTTCCAGCAGATACTTGGTCACTGCAAAAAATAGTGTAATACAGATTTTGATGGTCTAGGTTGGCATTCTCACTAGGAGCTTGAAAACTTCCTCTTGCCAATGAAGTATATATTCTAGCATATACCATATTTATATATTCAGTATTTATTCAGAGATATTTTAAAATCTTAAATACTTTATACTTCCATGGAACACTTATTCTGAAAGTGTTTTCACCACGGAATACCACTTACATGATGACAGAGCTAGGTTGGTTCCCCAGTTGTGAATATTTTCTTAATTGCTATTAGCTCATAACATTATCTCTGGGCTGATAACCTGTGAGTGCTTTCCATCTAGAATTCTCTGTTGCTGCTCCATAGTGGCAATTTGTAGGCAAAAATACGTTAATATACCATTTAGGAATTTCCCTAATTTATATGGATTACCAGTGATAAATAAGAACAGACTGGA
The DNA here is from genome assembly GCA_013400055.1 of Nycticryphes semicollaris. Classification (NCBI taxonomy): domain Eukaryota; kingdom Metazoa; phylum Chordata; class Aves; order Charadriiformes; family Rostratulidae; genus Nycticryphes; species Nycticryphes semicollaris. The sequence goes on along the minus strand of VXBJ01003113.1, from coordinate 325,674 downwards.
AATTAGACATAATTTGCAGCAGACCTTACCAGCTGCTTCCCTGATTCTTGAAACTTTGCCTCCAACATCAGCATTAGGAGGGGCTGCCATTGGTTTCTTGTGTGTGTGTGTTATTTATGCACTTGGGAGTGTCCAGAAGCTTTGCAATGGATTTAAACAATCTTAACCTTAAACAACTTTCAGGTCTGCATTCCCTAGTTTAAAAATATTTGAAATACTGGTCAGCATGTATCTTGAAGTAACATTATAGAGTTTACCTGATGGCATGCATTAAAATGTGCATCAGATTATGTGAAAAATATGCCTGTTATCCTTGTGTTTTGTACTTTCATAGCATACTTTTGTTTGTACCTCCCCAGTTATTTCAAGGAACTTAATAATGTAATGGAATCACATTTTATGTTCTTTGTAGGTGAATATTGGATTGATCCTAACCAGGGATGTGTTGAAGATGCTATAAAAGTATATTGCAACATGGAAACTGGAGAGACCTGCATTTCTGCAAATCCATCTACTATACCACGTAAAACATGGTGGGCCAGCAGGTCATCTGACGTAAAGCCCATTTGGTATGGGCTGGATATGAACAGGGGATCACAGGTACATAAATATATTTAATGTCAAGAATCTATTTCTATGAAACTTGTTTCCTTCTGGTTTGGAACTTCATCTGCTATTCTGAGTAGATTCTGCTACAGTCAGAAGATTATGACTATTGGTTGTCTGGCTTATATTCAATTGGTTGTTATCATACAGTGATAACAGGAAAGAGCTGAGAGAAACAATGCAGGTACCCCAGGGTAGTACTGCCTATAAGTATACAATTGCTGGCAGAGATTTATTTCTCTTAATCCCAAAAACTTCAATTTATCCAGCAGTCTACTTCAGTAATTTACCAGCCTGGTCCTTAAGAAGTGTACTTTTACCCAGATATACGTGTTAAATCACTACTGTTTTAATTTAATTTTACTTTTTTTTTTTTCCAGAAAGTTCTTTTATGATAAAAAATACAAAGCTAACTTTATAAATCCTCTCAGCTAATCAATTTTTTAAAAAAATTATTGTTGTCATATGTGTTAGAATGCTCCATGCTAAATGCATCAGTCTCAAGGCAGACAAAAATTCCACTCTTAGCTTTCTGCTGGATTTTCCCTGTGAAGTAACTTCTAAAAGTGGGCCAAATAACAGAATTTTATGCTATGTAAAGTATACAATAAATTTTCAAGCTTTTGCCATTTTTATTCCTAGTTCATCAGATCAAAAGCATAGAAAATATTTTGAATTGTTACTTCATAGGAAGTAATTAAATATCTTTAAAATAAGTATTTGGTGTGTAAAAATAATAGTGCTGTTATCGATTGGATTCCTGATGGCAATTTCAGAACTTCAACAATTGAGAACAGATGTGCTTTTATCAAGATGCTTTCACTTATTATTAAATTCAGAAGAACTTGCCTGACCCAAGATGTCATAGTACATGTTTAGCTGCCTGCTACATGTAGGGGTTTTGTAAGTCAGATGCTCTTTGAAAGATGACATTATCTTCAGGATTGTTATAAATAAATATTTAACTTTTGAAAATGTGGTTAGATTTGATAATAGTATGATCTATACAATGGTCTAAACAATAAGTATGTGGGAGACTGCTAAACAGAAATAACACATTTTGTAAAAAATGACAGTGTCAGTGAATAAGATTTTCTTTGTTCTTCACCAAGTTCAGAGAAATTTTTAGTCATTCACTTTTTTTCATCTTTTTTTTTTTTTTTCCCAATGATTCAGAAAGCATGAATAAAATTAAACCTGCACAGGTAGGGAAAATATCTCAGGAATTTTTGTATTGGTAGAAAAATTGCTTCTGTTTTTACAGAAGCAGTGGCACATTGTAAAATATTTTTTAAACTTCTGTGTAATTTAATTAGTTGACAAAGTCCATATGCAAATCTATAGTTATTTTTATATAGTCAGACTTTCTGACTGTTTGTGATGCTTCTAAATACAATACAAAGCGTATAGAAAACAGCCGCTAAATTTGCAATAGAACAGGTATGCTGTCAAAGGGTTTTCTGTGCTTGACTTTCCTTATCTAGTTTGAGGTTGCTCTATGCATAAGGTTTAGCTCCTACTGAATCCCTTTTTGAAGGAAAGCAGAATTCATTCCAAAAGTTGGTGTGTCTGTGGAGACCCACGTGCCTTTCAGTTGTTCAGCTTCAGAGTTTTACTGGCAAAACTCTGCAAAATGATTCCCCCCTTTAGAGGATGTCTACAGTAATTTGTCCTCAACTGGTAGCAAATTACAAAAGAAATTATTGTTAGATTTTATATAATGGGGCTTCTGCTAGTCATATCTGCAAAGGGTTGTAATAATGACAGATGTTTCTAAAATCTATGAACTCTTACAGAGCTTTCATGTAATGTATGTTGATCTGTTTCATATCTTCATAGTTTGTGTACGGGGATACAGCTGTCACTCAAATGACATTCCTACGCCTCCTATCAAAGGAAGCTTCACAGAATATCACTTACCTTTGCAAAAACAGTGTTGGGTACATGGATGACCAAACTAAAAACCTGAAAAAAGCCGTAATTCTGAAAGGGGCCAATGATCTGGAGATCAAAGCGGAGGGAAACAGCCGATTCAGATACACTGTTCTGCATGACAGTTGTTCTGTAAGTTTGGGTGTTTTGTCATTTGTTGTGGGGAAAAAGGACTTTTGCCTTCTAATGTTTTCAGCTCTTCCTTGATTTAGAAAAAAATCCATAGAGCGGGGTAATTAAAATGCTGCAGAATTTCACCATAAATTGTAGAAGTAACTGATCAAGTAGATATTTTACTACAGTTCTAGCTTCGGATAGTGGAAGTCTGCATTATTTAGAGGATATTTACGAATGACTAGAGTTATTGGTGAGCATACTGAGATATGTGTCTTGCCATTTTGTGGTTTTTGGTACTTGCACACCTCTGTGTGAAATCACACAAAGTGGTCAGATAACCTCAAGCATTTGTCTGCCAGATGGGTAAGATTATTGGAACAATACACTGGAGGGAACTCAGTGGTACTATGGATGACTGACCGGGAAAGGGAAATGTTCCTCATAAGACTTGTGAGGCGTCCGGAGCACAAGTCTTATGAAGAACAGCTGAGGGAGCTGGGGTTGTTTAGCCTGGAGAAGAGGAGGCTCAGGGGAGACCTCATTGCACTCTACAACTTCCTGAAGGGAGGCTGTGAAGAGGAGGGGGTCAGCCTCTTCTCCCAGATAACTAATGACAGGACTCAAGGGAATGGCCACAAGTTGCGCCAGGGAAGATTTAGATGAGATGTCAGGAAAAACTTTATCTCCCAAAGAGTGGTCAGGCAGTGGAATGGCCTGCTCAGGGAGGTGATGGAGTCACCGTCCCTGGCGGTGTTCAAGAAGTGTCTGGACGAGGTGCTACAAGACATGATTTAGTAGCTTAGTGGGTAGTATTGGTGATAGGAGGAGGGTTGGACTGGATGATCTTGCAGGTCCTTTCCAGCCTTGTGTTTCTATGAATCTATGTTCTCCCCAGAAAAGCTTAGTGGCCATAAAACCCAGCAAGTAGTAACTTTCTTCATGTTCATTAGCCTTCTCAGCCAAGTACAAGTTACTGGCAAAATATTTCTAAAATTAGTTTTACATTTGAAATAAATTAGAGTAGTCTGTGTGCTTTAAAATAGAATAGCCCACGAATATGTGTGCGGGCACATATTAAAACATAGAGAAGAATTTCATAACATAAACAAAAATTAGTCCAGCTCGAGGTGAAATCCTGCTGTGTCAGTCCAATTGGCCTTTTCATCAGTGCAAAAGCTATATATATATATTTTTTTTTTTTTAAATAACCAACGTGCAATACAGGCAAGGGGGTGTTGCTCATTGAAGATACTGTGAGATGTTTCTGCACTGTTAGACAACTGACTTGCCAGCTGGGATTCTGACTGTTCCTGAAATGAATTCTGGCCTAATTTTTCTTTATTTTTTTCTTCAGAAACGTAATGGGAACACGGGAAAGACTGTCTTTGAGTACAGAACACAGAATGTGGCGCGCTTACCTATCGTAGATATTGCACCGGTGGACATTGGCAGTACTGACCAGGAATTTGGAATTGAAATTGGGCCAGTTTGCTTTGTTTAAGAGGAATGGGGGAGAATAAACACACTACCCAGCAACAGCAGCAATTAAACACATGAACTTAGACTGATTGAAGTTAATCCTGAGACTCTTGAAGTAATGGCTGATATTGGATCAGCATTGTATATACAGTTCTTTTTAAATGCCCAGCCTCCTTTTCAATATTTATTTTACTTACAAACCTTCCGTTTTAAATGATTGAAACCAACTTTTTAGTACAACAATATGATTTTAAGAGGTTTGACGACCACCTTTGAAAAGTAATATGAATTTTTTCCTTGCTTTTATGTTTCAAATTATTTTAAAATTTACAAGTATTCAAAATAGATAGTTTTAATGTGGGACTACGTAAAGCTCTAAGGATTATTTCTTTTGCTTGAATGCATACTGAATAACAGAAAAAGTAGAGCAGTTTTGTGAACTGCTGGCTATATTTCAAACATACGTACTCCCTCAACCCCAGTTTGTGTTCCTGTGGTTGCCAGTATGATAGACATTAACACAAATCTATGCCTTCTGTAGAAGAAAATCTTTTCAGACAAGATCATCTTAATTTGGCATTATCTTTCCTGCACTTTCCTATGTAATAGTCTGCCCAGAAGAGTGTTCCATAACCATGATTAATTTATGAAGTAAAAGTACTCCTGTGGTAAATATGAGTTTTCAGTAGGGGTGTCCCATATCTTAAATCTGAAGGCCAAACTTCAATTCTCACAATGTATCTGTGTAATTCTATTCAATTATCTTTAATCTTCAAAACACATATTAAGCCCGATACTTGTTGATTTTCCAATACTTGCCCATCTAAGAAGCCATTACATGTCAAATTATACAGATGTCTTATACATGGTGCCAATTTATGTATGTTGCAAATCACTCACATGTATTCCAGACCAATTGTTAATAAAGAGAAAGAAAGTTTAGAAATTCATTGTTTTTAGCTGACATCCAGACATGCATCACCAGAAATTCGACTTATTGGTCTTGAGCTGTCAAGGCAAGAAAGTTCCATCATTTCTTAGCATGAGCTACCTCATCTCTGGAAGCTGGGATGCATTTAATATTCCTGTTTTTGTTTTAGGTATTAAAAGGTGCTATGCTTCTCTTGTTGTTTCAATAAAGGAGATAGGTGGGGCAAAACCAACAAAAAAGTGATGGTGCTAAATAACTCTCTCCAAGGCTGATGAAATAAGAATGCCTACTGTCAGTGCCATTTTCAGAGCTTAGCTGTTAGGCTTGTGGTGTTTGAGAGAACAATGTTACAGTGCATTTATTTGTTGATCATACATTATATAGAATGTTTTGTACCACTAACATGCTTTATTTTGTAAAGTATGTGGGTACAAACTTATGTAGTTTTTTGGCTTTTTTTATTGCATCTGCGCTCTCCACATTTTTTGTTTGTTCCTTTAAAAAAAATAAACAGCTGGGGCCATCCCTAATGAAAGTCATGAACATAGCTTTATTCATGTATCTTTGCAAAGCATTTAATTAAATACATGCTTCTCGCTATGTAAGTGGTTTCCTTTTTGTAGAATTCCTTCTAGTGTGTCCCATATCAGTTAATTTCCAGGAAATTAAAAATAGAAGTATTTACTTTTGTTTTGTTGCTATTTGAATAACTCATTTGTGATGCGTTCTCCTGGAGTATTTTACACTTAAGAATATAAAGATATTTTGAATAATGCCCTCTTTGTGCCAGTTTTTACAAGATAGGTATCAATGTGTATGAGTTAATTGCCAGCAGTCTTTTTAAAGCTACATAGTTAGGATTGTTTGAGATTCCAGAGAAAGAATTTTTATTCAAGACTGAATAAAATGTGACTTAGACAACTGTCAATGTCAGTTGTCTCTGACACAAAACAGTTTCTGGAAAAGCCATAAAGTTTCATTATGACAAGGCAGGGAAGAATTTACATTCCTTTCCTCCTTCAGAAAGGGCAGGAGCCTTGCATTTTTCCAGTTGTTCATATGCAAATCCATACAGGGTAGGTAGGGACTGGGAGGGAAGTTAAAAGGTTCACTCTGACATTCTCTGCTTTGGTTAGCCAAGCAGGAACTCTATGATTTCTTTTTCACTAGCATGAGATTCTTTCTATAAGTATGTGACTTAGGACTTAGCTTTATGTATTGGATTCTTAAGAAGTTTTAAGTATTCAGTTTCACTGAATAATCTGAGGTCTAATGACACCTTCAGTAGGTGTGAACATACCTCTACAGGACATTTATCCAGATGCACAAAAAAAAATAACATTTGGAGCATGTTTTAAAATTATTTTTAATTGCTGATTTTCATCAGCAGAGTATTGTAATCTATGACTAGTGTACATATTTTGTAAGGTTGTTGAAGAAGAGTGTTTCCTTATGAAAGATACCTGTTTTTTTCTTTAAGTCTCTCTTTGCATCTGTATCTCCATATGAAGCATGCAATATTTTCTCAAGCTGGGTGCCTTGAGCACAAAAAAGAGCTTTATCTAGAAAGCACTCTAAGGTAATATTCTGTAAAATATTTGCTGGAGAATCACTGAAGAGAAGTCTCACTTGAAGTGAGAATAATTTCTGGAAATTCAAGTAGTTAACTGCGTCTTTGTAATGCAAGTCTTTTTTCTTCTCTTGACTATGTTTATAGCATACATGAACATTACATCTATTTCCCCGTTTAAGCATTCCTCAAAGTATTGCAGAGTCTTCTTAAGCAGTCAAAAAAGTAAAGGGAGGTGGAGGTGCCGGCAATGTCACTATGTTAAATTGCTTTAGCTCTTATCCAGGCATAGCCTCCTGTAAAAACAGCTTTAGTTTCGTGGACCTAGAATGAATGAGCTGATAATCTGCAGAAGGTTGATTAATTTATAAAGTAGTGTTACATAAATATCCGCTGTTTGTGACATCTAGTGCAGTTCTGTCTTTCTTGAAAATGGCTTCAGAAATAGTACAAAAGGCAGTTTAGAGTGGTTACGGTCATATAATATCAGAGACTGTATTTAAATTAAATTTGAGCTATAAGAGTTGGTTACTGCTATTGTTTTCCATAAATGACCTGTCTTCAGTGAGAAACGTACCCCAGGACTGCCAGTTGCTGACACAATCTCTCTTGGTTTTTCAAAAACAGTAGTGCAATTGTTGTGTGGCACCTGTTCAGTAAAATCTCATCTAGAAGGTAAAATTCTGTTTTCACTGCTCGTAATTTAACACTTTATGTTTACATCAGCGGTTGAGTTGACAATACAGCAGTTTAGCTTGAACATTCAGAGAAATATATTTGTAATTTGATTTTAACCAGTTTATCTGGACTTCCAATGTTTGTTCTAAAGGTGCTCGTGTCATCACTGTCATGCTTTTATCCCTTGCCACTGAACTCTAGATATAAAATAACCAGACTTTGTATGCAATTACACAACTGATTACAGGCTTGGGACCAAGCAGAGCTTACCTAGTGCAAGGGGCCCTGTCAGTGGAATGGGAATCTGTCCTTTCTAGTTCTCTCTGAGAACAAAAAAAGCAGCCAGGTATGAAAAGCAACAGCTTTGGTCTACAGGCTTATGAGGTATTTAACACTAATTTTTCACCATCAAGGCATACATTTTATACAGCTGCACAGTAGAATTTATTTTGCATTTCTTTTCTCAATCAGTGTCTCCTAACACTGACACTTTTTACAGTGTATTGCACTTTTAGATTTCTTTCAAGCTAAAACTTTGAAAAAATACATTCTTGCTGCGGGAGTTAAAAACATGAAAGGTCTTTCAGATGTGCTCAGTGGGCCTTGGAGATTATGATAAATGTTCCCAGAAATGAAAATATTTGTTTATCGGCTAGCACAATGAACAAAGAATTGATATTCCAATATTCCTGAGCAGATTCTTATTTTGCTATTGACTAGTTTTAATGATCTTTCACATTGATATTAAATATATTATATTATTATTTTTCAAGGAGTTTAATAATGCCTTCTCCAAGGCTTTTTCTCTTATTCCTGCTTGACATTTTCTGCAAATTTATTATGAACACAAATAGATACAGAGAAGTGCTCACAGTGCTACAGTTTATTGGATACATCAGTTAACATGCCCAGTGGTTTAACTGGGCACTATTAACATTGCTTTATATACTGTATAATTAAGTAATACTAATATTGTAAAAATAATTTAAAAAGAAAAGTTCTTGTTCCTTCTGTGTTTCCTAGAGGAGCCCGTCAGTGAATGCATGCATCAAATGAGATAAAAGCCACCCTGCTGTGTTAGAGCCTTCTTGCTGAGAGCTTTTTATCTTGAGCAGTTTTGGATACTTAAAATGAACGGCAAACAAGGAATTGATGGTTTAAATCCTTCCTGAACAAGAGGGCTTTTTTGAATCACAGTTTGGCTTTATGAACCTCAGTTTTAGAGTGACTATGGAGAGTCTACATTTGGGCTGAATGTTTGCTCTTTTAAAAGGCTGACGGAGCAGCTTAAGATGCATCTCCTCCACCCTCCTTCCCTACTGACCTTTTCCTTTCTTTTCTCTTGGTACTCCCCTCTAGCTAGAGTGGTTATTCTGTTGTCTCTGGGTGCAGGAGAGCATCGGTTCAAATCTGAGGACCTCTTTCCTCCAATCACCTTCTTTGCCTGCCTATTAGCTTCCTTGTAGCTATCATAAATACTCATCTCTAAGGTTTTAAAACGCTGAAGAGATTCTGTAGACTACCAGGAGCATTACATGCAGCAGAAGAATGCATCGAGTAACACAGAAATGTAAGAATGAATATGTCACAGCATTATAGCTAGAGGCAACTCAACCAAAATCTATAAAACAGCAAGAAAAGAGAGGAGAATGAGAAAGATATTTTTTTTTCTCTATGAAGGCAAATACAGTGTCTAAAAGTGAGTTAAGAGCAAAAAAGCATTTATTATTATTGTTATTGTTGTTGTTCTTGTTGATGTTGTTGTTGTAGTGTAAGTGCTCCTAGGTTTCTTTTATCTCCTGAGCTGCCTGAGACTGAGAAAAGTATTTATTGGACTGGTAAATAATCTATAATCTTCCATAATATATGGCTTTTTTATTATTTTTTTCAGGAAATGAAGGCTATACCAAAGGTTTAATACTTGCTGGGCAATTGGTCTCATTGAGAGAGGATATTTATAAAAATAATAGGGTTCCAGGAAGGCAGAGTAAAATAATTGCAAAAGGAAAAGCACAATTAAGTGGAAATATAGGAACGGTAATGGAAGAAAAGAAAGATTTCCTGAAAGTAGGTGGATATCATAGAGAAACCATGGTAAAAATGATAGTATTAGAGAACTATGGTTTGTCATTAAATGAATGTCATGAAAAAAAGGTAAAACAATATCAGCAGTTTAATAGCTGAAACAGAAATGCCAAGAAAAATTCACATCCATGGACCCAGTTGCCAAACTGCATGTTTATGCTATGCAAAGAAAATACCATTTTGATTCTGTGTTATCATGTCCCGTGGATTTCAATTTGCTTGCTATGAGTTTCAAGATTTTATTGAAGTGTGTGATTTCAAGCATATTCTGAAGAGTTCAGACTTTCCATGGAGGAACCTTCTTGAGGAAAATAGCTAGATCAGCTCTCTTAAAAGGTAGAATGTTTTTAGCCAACCTGTTTTACCTGTTGTCATGCTATTCAGAAATTTAGCTTGTGTTAAAATTAGAGGTAGTGCTCATTAATGTATCAAATAGAGATCATAGGAACCATTATGAAGAATATGATGTATTATGATTAAGAATCGTATGCATTAAACCCTCTCTTCCCCAAGAGAGCGTATGTATGGTCAAAAAGGGAAAACTAGGTACTAAAGACCAGCTTCGTTGTGAAGCTGCTGCTCATTCCAATGAGGTGATTATTGGCCAATGTCTTTAGGAACATTAAAAGAAATAATCTGTGTTTTCCACAAGCTGAAGAAGAAACGATACCAAAAAGACAGAGCTGATGGACTGGACAGTGTTGAGGAGGACCTGACCAGAGTGATGCAAAGATTAAAACTGAAATGCTTTGTAGATTTGCATAACATACAGGAGAAAATTCAGGGGGCTTGATTGCTAATATGTCCATTGTGTTGTCAGCATTATATGTTTTATCATTTGTTGAGAGAAGGTCTGGAAACAATAATATTAAGGCAACACAGTTTGAGCCGGATGACGGAAAAATAATTTTTTTTCCTCCATCTCCAAAATGTTATTTTCTTTCACATTTTTATTCCATTGCTATTCGAGTAAGAAACCATCTTGCCGTAAACTCTGGTTTAAGGTTTCCCTGAAAAATATTCCATAATCATTATGATCTGTTGTGTTCGCAGTATCACTGTTGAATATTTCTATTGTAAAATTAGTTCCTCAATTGCAGTATTACTATCCATCCTTCAGAGAAGAATGCAGCCTTATTTAGGAGTGTTTGTGCAAAAAAAAAGACACTTAAGTTCATGTCTGACAAAGCATCACAGAACTGTGTTTTTGCCTTAGTCAACTGATTGAAAAATCTGATACAAACCCAACAAATTATAGCAAAATAACATTATTATAATTCTAGAAACTTCAACAAAATATCTGTACATGTTTGGTAGGGAGCCATCTTCTCTGCAACAAAGAAACACGTCAGAGGATTGTGACAATTGTAGGAGTAATCGTTGTTAATTTAGAAGCCTCTGCCTCTGAGAACATCCTGTGTAATCCAGAGTAAGTCAAAAGCTTTTCCTGCTGCCATATCAGTTCAGCTATTTCTTGATAGGAATCTTAATCTCTGCTTTGCAGATGCTACCAAACTGAAAGGAAGAATGAATAGTCTTTTTCAGATACCTTGGAGTTACTGTAACAAAGATGGTAAGGTTGAAACGTGAGTTATGAACTTTCACAAAACCCCACTGAAACTAGAACATCTCCAGCACATCCAAGAGTGATCTTTTAATGACTCAGTGGATGTGGACATGAATTCAGCAATAAAACTTAAGTTTCAGTGCTTAATCCAGAGACGTCCATGGCTAAGGGTATAGTGAAGGGAGGTCATGCAGTTTTCTCATGAACCTCCTCTGCCAGAGAGAAATTTTGGGTAGGCATAGCTGTATGATGGACAACTTATGACAAAAAGAAAAAAAAAAAAAGAAAAAAAAAACAAGAAAAGAAAATAAAGAAAATATAACAACCAACGGCCTTCTAGGAAGAATGTGTCACAAGCAGGAGTGGCTGCTGTGATGGGAAATTAGCAGTATGCGTTACAGTCAATACTTCCAGAAGATATCCTCTAGGCTGAAGCTATTGTGAGATGAAGAGCGGGTGGGAGGACAAGACCACCAGGATTTTGTTCTAGTGGATTTCATTCATCCTGGACCAGCAATCCCTCGGTGTAGGGTGAACTACATCTTGCCTCCTCCTAGTAAACAGGTAAGCAGAAAGTATCATCTCCTAAATCATAAAACCTCCTGCAAAATATATTTCTCTTCTGGTACTTTACATCTAGGTTTCTGCAGATATTCTTTAAAAGCATAACAAGATATAATCAAGGACATCTGATAACTAGCACATGTTGAATTAAAATCCTAAATTATAATGAAAATATTTCATACATTAATATAGCTTAAGATTTGTGCAACAAGTACCTTGGTACTCACATTTCCAGAAAAGAGGCACTTGGTTTAAAGTTGGAGCCTGCTAAATATGACTTCTTTCCTAGTGAAAAGAAATGGTTATGATTTTTCAAAGAACCACTAGGGTTTCAGTCTTGGTTGAAATGGGTATGTTATCTGTAATAAGAAATATATTCTAACTTGGTGGCTACAATTAAGCTGTATTACTGGATAAATAATAACCAGTCTCCAAAATAACATGTTTTCCGACTTATATAAATAATATTCAGCTGACAAGGAGCACAAGAAATTAGATTTCACTTCTAAAGCTGTCAGGGCAGCCATAGCATGGCAAAGTGTGTGTTGGGAAGATATTTCCCCTTTATGAATTCAAAATTCTCAAAGACAGCTCTTCCTCCAAGTTACTGCCTGCAAACAGAGGCTTAAGACTATTTAGCTGATGTCATAACAAAGTGAGGGTTACACATATACTGCTGCTTATGTAAGTGTCTAGCTTGCTTTTTTTTTTCAGCAAGGAAAGTTGTTGATATTTAGCCAGCTTCCAGAAAAAAAAAATCAGGTACCTATTCAAATTCGGAAACCATCACAGACCCATTATAAGTGGTTGTTTGCCCTGGCCTGGTTCTAGCTGTAAACCAATGAGGTGAAAAGCTACAGAAACACAAACTCTTTGACTGGCTCATCTCTTGCCAGTAGCTGTCCCCAGGTGGTTCCCACCAATGGGGCAGATTGCTGAAGCCAACCTACTTCTGCAGTGATTTCTCACACTGTACTCAGCAAGGGTTGTGACAGCTTCCTTGTGGGGTTTTGAAGCAGTGCCAGGAGCCACATGATGAGCCACGGAGAATAGCCTACCTACCACCCAAAGGGAGGTAAGGCTGTGTAAACAAGTGATTCACAGGTGTTTATACATTGTTTAAAATTCAGACATAATCAGATAGCAAAGTTTTCTTGTTAGGAAAGAGACAGCTGGATTATATTGTTTTGGGGTTTTGAAACCTAATTTCCACACAAAATGTAGAAAGTAGGTGTTGAAATAGTCCCCATGCTGCAGACAATAGGGAGTCTACATTCACCAGAAGAAAAGCTCTGTTGTCCTGTGAAAGAGCTACACCTTTGGGTAATAACCTGCAACCAATTGGAAAGGTGAAGTTCCAGAAATATTAAACCTTAAATTAGTGATGTCTTAAAGCTATTGCTATGATCTGAACAGGGTTTTTGGGCTGGCTTTTTGTTTCATTTGTTGCTTTCCCCAAAAGAACCATAGTAATTGGGGGCTATGAAGAGTTTGAGTATAATCTAGTGTAACATATGGCTGAATAAGAAGCTGTGAGCCAGAATGAGAAATTTCTTATATCAGTCTTATTAATGTGTGGTCAACTTTTGTCCTTGTTTGTATGTACATCTCTTTCAACCTCACACCTCACTTTTAGCTATGTAGACTACAGTATTATTTTTTCTTTTGTCCAGTACAACTTTAAATTTATATGTTGAAGGAAGATGCACTTGGATATGTGCCTAAAAATCAACTTATCTTAGAGCTTGAATGCAGGTGTTGGCGTTTCCATACAGCTTTGAAAGACCTCTATTATTTACCTCTGCAAAAGGTAACTAATTCCCAGAAGTGCTGTAGTCTATGAATTTGATGTGCTGCTCTGCATAAGAATGAATAACGATACTGCTTGCCTGAAAGTGTCAGGTAAGAATTTTTTTGTAATTATATTTCCCATATAAAATAAAAGCTAGAGGCCTTTGCAGGCTGNTCTGGACACGCTCCAGCACTTCAATCTCCTTCCTGTAGTGAGGGGCCCAGAACTGAACACAGTACTCGAGGTGAGGCCTCACCAGTGCCGAGTACAGAGGCACGATGACTTCCCTACTCCTGCTGGCCACACTGTTCCTGATACAAGCCAGGATGCTGTTGGCCTTCTTGGCCACCTGGGCACACTGCTGGCTCATGTTTAGCCGGCTGTCCAAAGGCTAGTCTTGTTATTTAAGCTAATTCTGGTTTATTAGTCTGATCTGTTTCGTATATCTATTATTTCAAAGCTCTTCCTGCAAAAGTGTGGGAATATCAGAATTATGGTGGCTTAATAACTGACCCTCTGAAAAAAATGAAGGTATTTGCATCAAGGAAATTATTTTCTAACAGTCTTGGCAATTTTTTTTTTCCTGCAAATGTTCCAGTACTCACCTTTCATTAGGAGAAGTTATCAAACAAAGACCATATGTTTTATTTAGAAAAAATGCCCCAAACTCTCAGTTTTAAGGTTAAGTAATTGCTACCAGCCATTTATTCAGTCACAGAAGTACTGGAGATTACAGAGACGCTTTTTTTGCCCTTTTTTTTTTTTTTTTGCCATGGAGGTTAAGAACAGTTTTTTCCAATACTTTTTTTTTCACCATCCAGTGTTCTTACCAGCTGCTTTCACAGAATTTCAACTACCATCAGAATACTTCCTACCATGTAATTTGTCAGATCAATATTATTACATACATATAATTCTCATCTTCCATAAATACTAGCATGCTACTATTTTCACCATAAAATGAGGAAGTTCCTGAGAAAGCAAGTATTTTTTTTATGAATTGTTTCATTAAGTACAGTCATGCCAGTGTTGATTTGTGCTGTTACAGTATCCCCAGACCCTCAGTATTCTGCTTCTGTGTGGACATGTCCAAATTTTGTGATGGCAAAGAAAAACAATGTCAGCTCAGACCCAAATCATGTGAGTTTTCTGAAAAATCAGCATTTCTCTGCCCCGTTTTCCAGCTTGGTCCAATCCGGAAAGTTTCTGAGAGGATACATGATCCATAATCATCATTGAGAACCTTTAAGAATCTGATTTCTTTTCCTCCCTAATTTTTGTTGTCTGATCTTGTTGTAGAATGTCCTTAATGACCATTGGCTGTGGAGCAATGCATGGTGGTGCAGTAATGATGTCAGGAAAGGCTCTGTATCTTCCTTCATGGGAAAGTCTGAGTAGCATCTATCAGCATCTATCACTGGGAGAGGTATCACGGCCCAGATTCTGGTGTGTGGCAAAGTTCTTTCTTCTGGCCTGAAACTTAAGCACTGCCAAACTACTGTGGCAATTGCATCTCCTTGAATTTTTGTTAACATCGTGGGATAACTTAGTTGTGCAGTTCCAACAATCAAAAAAAGAAAAACCACAATAAAATGCTTAGATTGTCAGCTTCATCAAACTGCAAGTGCTTCTAGCCTGCACTGTGGGAGATCCTTAAGCCATTTATTTAAGCTGCCATTCAAAAGGATAGTAACCTATGACTGCCTATTTATTTAGACTGATACAAGGAGAATTAAAGTCTTCTATTTTGTCCAAACTGATCTGCCTTCTTGTGTGGGTGCTGGTTTTGAATCTTGGATCTACATTTGAAAAAAAACGAGCCACTGGTTAGAGAGGAATGGAAAAATTAGGAAAGAAAATTGCATAGAATGCCGTAGGATTTTTTCTTCAAACGAATTATCTTAGAAATATCAGGTAAAGTGGTACCAGAGTTGTGTCCTGCATTATTAATTTGTTTGAGGAAAGACATACAAATAGCAAAATAAATGAAAACGTCAGTTTTATGAAAGAACAAGGAGTTTTATTAAGATATTTTATTATGTGTCTCTGTAAGGAATAGACCAACAACCATATAAAAGCTTACAAAGATGGTTAACCTTCAACACTATAAATGTGTTAACGTGACAGAAAAAGTTCACAATTTTGCAGCTTTATTGACTTTTACAGAGTGAAGGGAGAAAGTACTGGATTATGACATGCCAATGACAATCTTTGACAGGAGACATTTACAATTGCTTTAAATCTTACTTTTTAATTATATTTTTAAGCAAGTCAATAACCCTGACTTGCAGAGTTAGGAGTGAAAAATACATTAGCACCATCATATTAGTCTTTTACACTTCCCTAATTTTAGTGGTCTTGACCAGCAATGACAGGAAAGTAGAAAAGCACCTTTGATATAACAGAATACAATCCAACAATAGAATTATGGTGACTACTGCCATCAAGGTATTGTTAAACTCTTAAAATACACTGTACCCTTTCACAGCTAATCAGTACAGAAATAGACAATTTTGTACCAAATGATTCCAAATGTGCCAATGAATTGACCAATGGGTCCAATGTGTTTAGATTGATTTGTTTGATGTTTTTTGGTTTGACTCATCAGACACATCCCAGTTTCTGTCCATGTTGAGGTAGTTGAAACAGGGAGGTCTTTCTAGCTTTGTGGACTGCGTCTTAGAAAGAAGGGTAAACTTTGGTACTGGGAGCAATCAGTGCTTTGTAAATTGGCTAACATTCAAATAATAGAACACAGTGTTGTTTTCTTAAGTGTTGAAGTTGTATTATAGCACCACGGAGACATGTTTTGAAGATGGAATTTAGTAAAAAAAAAAATAGAGAAAAAAAGCATTTTTACTGTACCTTGTGTAATAGCGAAAAAAATAACCCTTGACATCAAATTGATTTTCCCCCCAGAAATTTCGTTAATAAATAACTGGGATACTGATGGTCACCTGTACTAGCTGACAAGGCTAAAACAAAGGAGCACAGTTGGAATGTGAATCTGTTTGCTGGAGTTTCAGAAAGAGCAGGATCTTTGATTTATAAGAAGCAGACTGGGCCAATGTCCACACCAAATTCCTGATCAGGATGACCAATATCTAAGGGTGCAATATCAACCACAGGCAACCTCATTGTCTTGCGTGTTCTGTATTCAAAGACTGTTTTACCCCATTCACCAGTGTGTTTCTGTGAAGTTAAGAAAAAGAAAAACCATGTTAGAGAAATCAGTGTCAGGCTACGTGAAAGTTATCTTACAGTTTACTGGATTTCATAACTTTCTCTTTCCATGTGTTCTGCTCAACACTGGGTCCTTTCCTTATTCAGGCCATGCAAAGCACTTTCTTCCTTTATTATGGGCCAAGTCCTCCAGAGGGAATTATTTATTAAAATACTATATGAAAATCTTGTTTACTTACAGTACAGCCATCTTCCAGAACAGCGTATGTGAATTTGCTGTTTCCTTCAGCCTTAATCTCAGTCTCCGTAGAGCTCATCAGTTTCAGAGCTTTTTTAACATTTCCACTGGCTTGATCCATGTAGGCAATGCTGTTCTTGCAGTGATAAGTGATGTTCTGGGAGGCACGGCTTGAGAGAATGCGCAGGAAGGCCAGCTGAACTTCTGAGACATCCTCTGGAAGCTCAGGGTCACCATAGGTGAACTGCAGAGCATAACACATAAGCAACAGTTTCGGTTTAATCAGTATAGGGACAGTCTGCGTTGTTATTATTTCACACACTAAATGTTAAACTTAGTTTGATTTCAGGATTATTTATTAGTATATCAGTACAATAGGTGTACTACCTTTTGGGCTGTTAAGTGTGGGAATTTCTTACCTGGAAGCCTCCATTCATAGATTCTCCAAACCAAACATATTTCTTCCCACTGCTTTCACTGGTCCACCAGTTTTTCCTTGGCACAGTGTTGGGGTTAGCACTGAGGCATGTCTCACCAGTTTCCATATTACAGTACACTTTAATAGCATCCATCTTGCAGCCTTGGTTAGGATCAATCCAGTACTCTCCTAGAGGTAAAAAAGAACAAAACCCAAACCCAAAACATTAAGGGGCTTAATATATTTGGAGAAGAATCTGAATGCATAATGTTGAAGCTTATTTCTATGCCAGATTCCTGAGCCACATAAGGAAGCATATTAATTTTGACAAATGAGAAGCCACAGAAAATAAGACGGTATCACAATATACTGAGTTCACGTGAAGACTATAATATGGCTGACATTTGAAACAAATATAGAACTTATACGTGAGATGTGGGGTTTTTTTTTCCATAAAATTGTTTAAATAAATGCTCACTTATAACTGGAGATGAAGCCAGTGTACATACTGAATAGATACACAGTGAACTAAAGTTTAAAGATAGTATTACATTTATCATCTCTATCATGACATTTGTTTACAAAAACCCCAAAACCACAATTCAAATTTTTATAGCATCTCTGCATTGAAGTACTCAAAGATTATAGCATTAATGAAAAAAAAAACAAAAAAAACAAACCCAAACCCAAACAGATCTGCTACAACTGGTGAAAATAAGAACCTAACATACCACTCTTGAGCTCAGGATGGCAGAATTTCAGATCTCTGCAGTTACGAGCTGGATTCTTCCGTGACCCATCAGGACTAATAATATTCTCAATCTGGTTGTTAATTGTTTTCATTGAAGATATGATGTCACCCAGATTGATATTATTTTCTTTTGGTTCATCTTGATATTCATACACATAGCCTTTTATTCCACTTCCCATAGATGCAGCACCACCACAACATGGACCAGGAGGACCAGGAGGACCAGGCTGGCCTGGTGGACCCTAAAAAAATAACGAACATAGTGCTAAATAGAGATTACAGGTAAAACTAAAAACTATTAAAAATGACAAGTCTCACATAAATGCTTATTTTACTTATGCATTAAGTAATGGCACTTGCTATATACAAATATCTGGTAGACTTTCCAGGCCTTTATGTTCCTAAAACAGGAATTTTCTTTTCCTAATTTTGTCAAGTTGTGACTGTCTTTCTTCTGTCTGGGTTTTGAGAAGGAGAAGGAACCCCTTCTGCCAACATCCAGAGAATAACCATGTCTTGGTTTTAGGAGAAGCGACTATGCCAGTGACCTATGCAGTGCTGGCCTCTCTAGTGGAGTCTAGGAAACCCGCTTCATAGCTTCCAAGACACAAAGGGAGTCTGTGTTCTGAAGAGGACACCCTGCCTTCTCATTGTATGCAGAGAAGTCAATGATTATCTTGAGACTCACACAACACCCAGTGCATTAATAGTTCCACTGAACAATAAATGATCTGTATATCTTTGGATTTAGCCCTGATAGCTAGATAGCTCCTACCAAGAACTCTGTGAAGTGCAGAATTTTCTGAGGGAGATGCTTAAATGGGAGGACACCCTATCTTTTATAAATAGTCCCTGAAGATTTGTTTGTTTGAGCATGCACAATTTACTTACTGCGGGACCACTTTCACCTCTGTTACCACGAGGGCCAGGAGGACCAATTGGACCAGGATAGCCACTTGTACCATCTTTTCCGGGCGGTCCAGCTGGTCCTGGGGGACCCTAGAACAATGTTCAACACAAATAATATGGTCAAAATACTTTACCAGATAAATTCAGAAATACTTTGTGAGAGTTTTCAAACATTTCTGTCTGATTTATCAGGTGTCTTTCTTCAGCTGTTGCCTGTTAAGATAGCCAGTTGCAATTTTTTGTTCTTGTTTTTAAAGAACCAATCTGAATCTTCCTTCCAGTTAAGCTAAGGAAGGAGTTTATCTTACCCTTGCTCCTGAAGCTCCTGGACCTCCAATTGCTCCTTGTGGACCCAGGGGACCCTATGAAGAAAAGATAAGTCACATCCCTCCTAGTAATGTTTTGTATCTAGCTGGGTGTACCCTAAACAGAAACATTGAAACATCTTTATGATTATAAGAAGCACATCCCTACAAGAAGACTACATCAGATATGAGAGTGTTTGTGATTCTTGAACCAGAAAGGAATATCAAATGTTTTCCATATGAAACAAATATTAGTGATGCAATATCATCCAAAATGCAAGAAAGGCAACTAACATGAGATGAAATCTTGTATTCATAAGAATACATAGCTATAGGCTCAAAATACTGCATATTACTATAAAATCGTATTTATAGTAAATTTCAGTCATTAACATGAGTGAAAACACTCATATTTTCAAATGCATTAAAAAATTTTCTTTATGTATGCACCACAAAGAACTGAGCCATGTCTTTAAAAATAATTAATCTTCTCTTCTCACTGCCATAGCGTAAATGAGAATTTATCAGACTTTCTTTTTTTAAACTGATGTTATAAGTGAGACAACAGGTTATATTGTGTTGTTAAATAAGCTGGTATTGGTGCCATTTATATTTAACACTTCCATCTTTTTGCCATTATTGTTAGATTAAGTAGGTGAATTTTTGTTCCTTGATTCTCACTTGTATCATAAGTGCTATTAATAGCTCTTTTCAGTATAAACCCCTCTTAAAATTTTTACTTGTCATAAATACATAGGGCATGCCTGTCTATTATCCTTCAGTTCTCTTAGCCATTAAGAACCATTCAAAATGGCAATACATGTTTCCAAATCAGTAGTTTACAAAGTTTATTTTTTCTTGCCCATTTTGCCCTAATGTTAATTAACCGCAAAACATCCATGACAAAAGAGAGGTATTTGGACTCCAAGTAGCTTTTTCATGCTCTTAGATGTCTCATGTAGATTTCTAATATACAGATATTTCAACCCCTATTTTTACCTTTGACAATTTAATCAGGAATAGCATACATAAATAAATGTGTTCAGGCAAAGGCAGACACATAGATGAAAGATTTTAGCAAACCCAGCTCTAGCTCCTAGCAGCTTCTTCTCGTTCTTCATTAACACTTATTTTGGGTTGATTCAGGGAATGTGGACTTTTGAACACATTTGAGAATCAAATTACAGAGGTTCTTTATACTTTCTTTTCTTGGCAAATTAAGTTTAGGCTAACTAGCTCTCTAGGACTAAAACCAAAGGAATTAATAACACCTGTAATTTCTGATCCAATCCAAAATACTCACAGGAGGACCAGGGGGACCGGGAGTACCAGGAAATCCTCTGTGACCCTTTATGCCAATGCTACCTCTTTCACCAGGTTCACCTTTATCACCACGTGGACCTTGAGGACCCTTTAAGAGTAGATTTGCAACAAAAAGAATACATAAAGACGTAAGAAAATGCCCAAATAACAGGAAATAGTGAATGTATGATGTCACAAATACTTTAAATATGACTTACAGCAGGACCTCGAGCACCAGCCGGACCAGCAAAGCCAGGAGGGCCAGGTGGACCCTGTGACACAATAAGAATAAGATAGCATGGATCACTTGGAGTTGACTAGACTGCCTTTTTATTTCCAGATAAGGAGTATCTTCAAAGCCAACAGCTGTTTGGAAACAAGAGGAAGCTCCACACACACACTATATAGTCAGCAGGAATTTTGGTCAATTCTTTTTTCTATCAATGTAAGTCTTACTCAGCTCCTTGTAGGCACTGTTACATACCACACACACTTCACCCCTTCTTCATTTGGTGAGGTGCTCAGTGCTCAAGCCGTGCTGTTGTCAGCACTTCTTAGAAATAACTTGAAGACTTCCAAAGTTAGCTTAAATAAATAACATCCCTTGTGCTGCACGAGCACCAGATGGGATGGAAATTAAAACAGGGCTTGGTGGGATGATGTGCTTTTTGGCATCCTAAGTATGTAGATTTTGAGCGTAATTTATACGGTTATCAAGAATATAAACTGAGATGCATTTCGTCTTGGTATTCTTATAAAGAGGTCCTCAATGCCAAGAAACTATGACAGTAACAAAAGATTAACTTGTCCAAATTTCCACTTTATTACAGCATGAAATGCACTTTGTATAGGAAAGGTAGGTGAATAAGCAGTAAGTTATTTATTTTGGTCTTACCTGAAATCCTCTTTCACCAGTTTTTCCAGGTTCACCACTGCTACCTGCAGGTCCAGGTTGACCAGGAGGTCCCGGAGGGCCAACAGAGCCACTTTCACCACGGTCACCCTACAGGTAGTCAGAGTTGACACGATAAGAAATTGAATGTTTTACAGAGCTACAACGTAAAGTGTATATTCAGTGGAGCCTAGCAGATTCAAGGAACAAGTTGCTTAGCACAGAATTAGCCATGTATATTTTCATCTCTACATAACATTTATTTGGCACTTTAAAGATACTGGTGATTCCTTACTTTGCTTCCTGGGGATCCATCACGTCCAGGTAAGCCATCTGAGCCAGGGTTACCCTGGAAAAAAAATGTTTTGTTCATAAGGTAGATAATGAACAGATAGCTTGTTTTGTGGTAAACTTAAGCAATGCTTATCAGAGAAGAGAACTTTTTGAAGAAGACAGAGTTCCTGGAGGTGGAGGGGCCCATAAAAGATCTCTCACACCTGCATTATTTTGTAGGCTAACAGGCAGTGCAGTCTCATGTTCAGTGCGATGTGAGGCAGAGACATGGGCCACAGGTAGTAAAATTTACAGCAGAGACAACACACTACACCACCTTACATGAAGATGTAATCTGCCTCGGCCCCTGTGCATGACGCATTTGAAGAAGGTTTTGTGAGCCTTACAGCATCTTTAGTCCCTGTATCTCCTGGTTGTAACTCATAAGCCAGCAGGAAGGTCTAACACATCCACTCACATCTTTCCCAGGGTCTCCAGGCAAGCCTCTTGGTCCAATAGGACCATGTGGACCAGGAGCACCACGTTCTCCTGGCATACCATTGATGCCTGGTTTACCATCTTCACCCTGAACAAAAAGGGAAAGAGTTATGAAGGAGACCTAATAAAATGAAAAACAAGTGTAACTTTGCTGATTGCAAATGCTCAAAATAAGAAGGACAAAATCTTGCCCAAACTGGTTTCCTTTCATTGCTAGTACTATTCATGCAAGGCCATTGAACTCAAGGAACATTCCTTATTATTTTGTCAACTAAGAAACGATAAACCTGTATGTCTTGTCTTCTCTAAAAAAAAGAGCCGGTCTATCACAATATTTGCAATAAAATACAAATCAAAGCTCACACCACCTTTTCTGGAGGGAGGTGGAAGTATTCTTCTATTTGAGTCATAATATTTAAGCAAGAAATATATTGACAATTAAGCAAAGATGAACATCTTGTGGTAGGAGAAACTATGACTGAGTTCGTGCCTCAAGGAGAGTTTATATCCCATTGCCCTCCTTAAGCGGGTGAAGCTGGTTATATACTTATATACAATTAGAGACAGCCTTACATCCCACAGCTGCTTGTTACCAGGCATTGGCTTGATCTTACGGATGCAAACAAAATATAACTGTAAATTCTGTTCTCTCTAGACTAAAAATACAACACCTTTATTACTTTTTGTAACACAAAGGTATTTTTAGCAGCTGGATTATAGTTGTTGCATTAGCTTTGAGGTTATTGCTGCAGTGAATATACTCTCACCTTGTCACCTCTCATACCAGGTGGACCAGGTGGGCCAGGCAAACCTAAAATACCCTTCATACCGCTGGGACCAGGCAGCCCTGGAAAACCGCGTTCTCCTTGTGGCCCCTGTTTAGGAAAAGATCAAAGCAGTCAATACTGAGGAACTTCAACATTCAGTGGGTGGCTTCTTATTCTTGACAAATATATTCCTTGTCCAGACATGGCCTGTTATACTAACTGACATGTACTTACCTTGTCTCCTTGTCTGCCTGGTGATCCTTTTTCACCTGGTGAGCCAGGCTCACCTCTTATTCCAGGAGATCCTGGGCTGCCAGGAGAACCAGCACTACCAGGGGGGCCGGGAAGCCCATCCTTGCCTGCAGGCCCTGCATTACCAGGGGGACCTGGACTACCCTAAGAAGAATTTTTAAAGAGAAAAGTGTGAGCTGTGTTATCTGAAACAGTAGCACATGCTTACTTTTGCTGATCTTTCTGCATGAAAACCAACCAGATTTGATTCATTGCCCAAAAGTAGATTTAGGATCTAATCCCTATGCACCCAAATCTGATCTGGTTTTATAAATAGAATCCTTTCACCTACAGCTTTCAAACCTGATTTTTTTCTTTCTCCCTACTGTCTGGACATAACATTTTCATTATACAACACCCACACAGTTTGGATGCCCAATGTTTGTAATGCATCCAACACAGGACATGCATTCCTAACTCAGGGCTCTGCCAGAGAGATTTGAAATAATTGCAGACCCCGTTGATTTCTTGAACCATTCATGTCAGATACCTTTAAGGTGGTTTCTTGGACATGTGCAGAAAGAAATGTCTTTCATAAAACTCTTAACTTAGCCAATCAATGGAAAGAATGGCATTGATTTTAACAGTATATTTTGCTTTTTATTCAGCAATATTCTAATTTGTACCTGTCTGTAACTATAAGACAGAAAATAAACATATTTTTATTCAAATACAAAAGTTTTATTACTTTATATCTCACAACAAAGAATTACTTGCAGTTTTGATTTTAAATGTTTAAATCTATCATATTTTTTGAATTTTCTTAATCTTTAAAGAATAAAAAATCACAATCTGATTTTTACTATGCAAGTCAAAAGTAGGTGCATGTTGAACATACAAGGGTTTTATGAAACAGCTTTTATTCACACACAGATCTTGCATAAAATAACTGAATTAGCTAATGCATCAGCATACATTTTTATAATAGGACACTGCAGATTGGTAAGTTAAATTAAATAAAATAAGGCCATACCATATGAGACAAAATTTCCTACAAGAATCTTTCCAAACTACACTGTCCCAAGATAATTAATGCTTATGCCATTCCATTCTACAGGCAACTAAAAACCAGTAGATTGACACTGATCTACAAAAAACAATAGATCAACAGTGATCTACCGAATTTTTTGAAAATGCACACCAATTCAAGATCCTGAACTGAATTGCATCATAAAAGAGTAAGATAGACACAGGAGATATGTTATATGTGTTATGTTCATGTCAAGGTACATACAGCTTGATATAGTTTAATATATCAACATATGTCCAAATATATCCACAAGAACAAAAGAAAAGGAGGTTAAGACAACTTACATTGTTACCAGCGGGACCGGGTAGACCACGAGCACCAGGGAAACCAGCAGAACCCTATGAAAGATCAATACTTTTAGTTGTCATTTTCTGAAAATTGGAAAAACATGAACAAATTGATTTTTATATAACGGCTGACTTTGAATTATATTTAGCTATTTTGCTTAAAACTTGAATTAAATGTCCTGGAACTGAAGTGCTAGTTAACAAATTCATTTATTTATTTATCTTTTAAGGGAAGGTCCCATACTTTCCTCAGGGGTGAGCTAACAGGCTCTGAGAAACTTCGCAAAGACTGCACGTCAATCTAACAGCTGTTGAGAGAAGCCTTTTTATAGCTTTGGGTCATTGTGTCAACAGCTATTTTTGGCACCTTATTTATATTAAAATAAATGTAATCCAGACCACTAAACATTTTAATTGCTCCTTCTGGAACACTTTAATTATTCTGCAGCTATTAAAGTCACTGAAGGTTTGCTTTTTCATTTACATCATGTTTGTTGTAATAGATAGAGTTATATATTAGTGACTAAGTCAAAGAGATACTCACAGGGCCTCCAGGAGATCCACGTTCTCCTTTTGTTCCTTGGGGACCAGGTGGACCCTACGTGGAAAGAAACAGATAATGCAAGATATTTGATAAATAGATTTAAATTATAGGAAGTGTCATTAAGTTTCAGGTGGTTCAAATGCTTGCACTTGGATCCAGGTACCTTGAGGCTGAGGGAGAACTGAAGGAATCTCTCTATAGCAATAAGGAACATCAAAAACTTACTGGTGCACCAGGACCACCTTGTGGACCTGCAGCTCCAGGAGGTCCAGCCTCTCCTCTTAAACCAGGTGGGCCTCTTTCTCCTTTCCCACCAGGTTCCCCGTTTTGCCCCTGTAGAAGAATTACATTGATATATTATGATGCTAAAAAACCACCCTAAAAAATACAGATGATATTGCTGTAATGAGAAACCCTATCCAGATACTCTTCTGAAGGGAATTTCCATATTAAATCAAATGTGAATGCTGTTGAACTCTATTGGTCTACCAGTATAGGAAGGGAAGGGTAAATAAATGTTGCTTTATGTGTGGCTTGAGCACAGAAAGAGTAGCAAATGAATCAAATGTATGTAGCAGGTATTTATGTTAAAGTGGTTACAGCAAGTCTATCTGAGGTGTGGATGAACTTAGAGAAACTAAAAACTGATAATCACATTCAATTGCTTTTAAGTATTTATACTTACTGGAGCTCCAGGGAAACCAGCAGGTCCAGGAAGACCTTGTTCTCCTCGTTCACCCTATAGAAAACAACATATCAGCAACTGGAGATGCTGGAAAGATAAGCTTTACTTTCGCAAGTTAGAGAACATTCCCATGACTACCACTGAAGTTTCTTTGTCTTATCAGCCTTTGGTGGAAAAAAACATACCCAAAATAATAGCTGCTCCTGAGCTCTAAAAACAACTGTCCACAGATTGTCTAATCTCTGTTACACCTGAATAAATCCTGAGTACAATCCACAATGTTCCTCAGATCCAACCAAGATACAAAATGTTGTTTTATCAATCTAACAATATAAATTAAAGAGTATTTTTAAAAGGTTGCTTAACTGTAGGACAAGGTGGAAACAATCATTGTTCACACTTTTGCCCTGACCTGTCACTGCAGTCCTCCAAACCCTTTACATTGTTAAAAGCACCGATTTTCTGAAGTGCCTAGTATCTGAAAATCCCCAGGAACAATTAAGCTTAGTTTATTTTGAACTCAAGCCATACATGTTTTTCACTAGGTAGGTGAAACAATGATGTCTATACTAGGCTAGAGGAGCGATGGTAAAATTATACTGGAAGAAAAATCACTTACAGGGCCACCACGGGAACCCATTGGACCTGGAGCACCTGCTGGACCAGTCTCTCCCTGTAAGGAACAAGAATGATTTTCTTCTTGTTTTTCTTCTGCCCATCAGTTAGCCACCAGTGTGGCTGTTTACAGTACCAAATGTCATTACAGAGGATGCTTTACCTTGTCTCCAGGTGGGCCGGCAGGACCAGGAGGACCAATGGGACCTACATTACCCTAAAAAAATAGAAAACAATATATTTTGTATCAAAATATGACAACGTTCATTCCTCTATTTTGATAAAAAGCATTTGTTTTTCAGTGTAAAGAGGTTTCTAAAGGTATTTAAATGGAAGTAAGTCTACAATGACAGCATGTTGTTGCACACTACATTTTGGAGCGACAATCTGAGATCATACCATTTTGCAATGTAAAGTCTCCAGTGGATTTTCCCTTTTTTTAATTTTTTTTTCCATACTATCTAAACCTAATCCAAAGTCACCTGAACCTAACAAGTCTCTTTCAATGGCCAACGATACAAGTTATCCATTGCCCTAACTTTTCCTGTAGATAATTGGTTCATATTTCTTCAGTATATGTTCCACATCTCTTGACTAGCTTCCTGATTTTTTTAGTTCTTGAGAACTTAATGCATACCTGATGGTTTGAAATACATGTTTTATATTTCTTCCAACTCATACAAACTGCAATTTTTGATGGTCATTATTTTGATATATATATGCTTGCACGTATTCTTTAGATACATGTATATATGTCAAGGGTCCATTTTATGTTCTCCTGGTTTCAGCTGGTATAGAGCTAATTTTCTTTCTACTAGCCACTGTGTTTTGGATTTAGTATGAGAATAATGCTGATAATACATTTAGTTGTTGCTAAGTAACGTTTACATTGGCCACTGACTGTTTCAGTTTCACACAGAAGCTGACAGGGTGCACAGGCAAGGACAAGCTGGCCAAAGGAATATTCTGTACCATAAAGGTCATGTTCATTGTATAAAAGGGCATTGCTTTTCAGGGGCAGGTATCCATGATCACTGTTTGGGATGGGCTGGACAACTGATCACCAGGTGTTGAGAGTGACTTGTGTTTTTTTACTTTATTTTGTATATTCTTTTACTGTTAATATTATTATTGTTATTTTTCTACTTCTGTTCCATTTCTATTCAGCTGTCTTTATCTCAACCCGTAAGTTGTTTTCCTTCACCCTCCTTTTCTGCCTACCCCATTGGTGTGGCAGAAGTAAGCGAGCAGCTGCGAGGTCCCAGTTGCTGGCTGGGGTTAAACCACAACATATATATATGCTATATCGATGTATAAATATATTGTATATAGTAACCTGTAAAAGTATTCTTTTTGAGAATACTTACTATCATGATGGTTTTTTGTGCTTCATTATATCCAACATTTTCCTCATCAGTTAATGAGATTTAGGAAGCTAGTAACATTTTCTCTACTTTTGTACTGATGCTTTCCCTCCAAAACATTGTCCCAATTAATTGTAGTCTTCTGCTTGCAAAACATTCTTTTTTGCTGTAAGCAAAAAAAGCAGCTGCAATCACAAAACCTAGTACTAAGCCTAATTTAGTTTATAAAACCAGATTTGCACTGCCAGAATAAAATACAATGTGATTGCTACTTTACTAAATACTGTCTCCTAGACTATTTATTCACTGTAAGTTTAGTCATATTCTAAGTGGAGACTATGGGAAGTTAATTGATAAATGGTTAGATGTTTAAAGACTACTCACTCTCTCCCCTCTGGCACCAGGAAGGCCATCAACACCTTTGCCACCAGGTTCTCCCTAGGAAGCATAAGACATAAAAAGCATAAGCAAAATCAAGCATAAAATGAGCATAAACTGGGGGCAAGAAAAGAATTAAAACATTACTGGGGAGAGGATGTCATACTAAGGATACCCTCAATAGCTAGATTTCCTTATTGTGATCATACAAATCTAAAATTGGGGGTGACATTCTGCCCAGTATTCAGCATCAGATACTGACAACTTTGATGGAAAAAACCCCAAATTAATTCAAAATGGAGTCTGTGCCGAACTGTTTGCCCATGTTATGAACCCTTGTCATTGTTTATTAGATTCTGTTTTGATATACCCTTCCCCCATGAGATGCAACACAGCAAAATATCTAGCATATATTAATCCAGGTGAAAAATCCTATATTTTTTAACATATAGGAACCATACCATGCTGCTAAATCACATACGCCGCCACACAGTCAGTACCTCTGAAATCAGGGCAAAAGTGAAGACGGGAACAAACCCAGTGTCTTGTGGGAAGCTACCACTGGCAGCATAAAATTGGCAGAGCATGTGTATGTGTTTATGGGTGTGTTACCCTTTCCCCTTTTGGTCCAGGACTTCCAGGAGGTCCTCTTTCTCCAGGCATTCCCTGTAAGCCAGGCAGCCCTGTGCCTCCTGGAACACCAGGGGGTCCAGGAGGACCCTAAAGAGTAACAAAAAATAATTAGAAAAGGTTTTTTTAAAAAACAAAAAAGAACCTGAACCTGAATGATGCTCAGAATACCAGGAAGCAAGTAAGTCTGCGGGTACCTTGGCACCTTCTGAGCCAGCGGGACCTGGCCCACCTCGTGTTCCAGGAGGTCCGGGAGGACCCTGTGTACCACGTTCACCTGGGATACCATTTTCACCCTGTGGCAAAGAAATGTATTATTCTTTGTTGTCAGGCTCATAGTTTGTTAATTCCTTAATTTAATTATAGAACCATTGCTGTATGATTTACCTTAGGGCCTGGCAATCCGAGTCCTCCAATATCACCTTTTGGCCCCTGTTTATGACAAAATAAATGCAAGTTATCCATGCATTTTACTTAGTAAATTTACATTGTGGTTGCCACCTTGTTTCTCTCACCTATCATCCCTTAAAGTAGACTTCTCTGCTCTACACAGTGCTGACAGCTGTCTGAATTTGGAAATGTAATCTAGAAAGAGCTTTTCATATATATATATTCATTTTTGTTTGTTTTGTTTAAAAAAAGGGACTTCTACTTACTGGTTCTCCAGGCTTTCCATTTTCTCCAGCTGGTCCTGGTCCACCAGGCAATCCCTATATGAAGGAACAGTATCATCATCTCTGTTACATAGATAAATCATGTATTTTTCTACCTAGTTTTTTTGACACAAAGATGTGTACCCAACTCACTACGATCCTTTATGAAGTAGGAGGTGCTAATTGGTAGCTAGATGTTTTATGTGACGTGATCTAGGGAGCTAGCCATCTGGTTTGCAATTACAAAATACTAAGCAATGACTTTTGTGAAGTGGTTGATCTGTCTTCAAAATATGATGACATGCACCTAAATTAAAATGTTGAGATGCCTCCTGTTTGGTTTTTTTTTATTATTATTCTTTGCGTGTGTTGTAGTCTATTAAAAAGAATAGGAAGCCGAAAAAAAATAAACACACAGCACCTGGAGGCCAGGTGGACCTGATGGTCCTGGTTCTCCTCTCTCCCCAGAAGCACCCTAGAATCAAACAGAAGAGGAAAAACAATAATAAATTGTCTGAAAACATTTCAAAATATAAACACCTTCACACCTATTCTGTTGACAGCATTGCACAATCCCAAAGACTAATGTACATTAGTGTTCTGTTATTTGCTCTTTTCATTCCAACTGTTAAATGTAATTCAGCAGTCACATTTTTACTTGATACTAGTCTGAAATGCTAATGATAAATGTTAAAGGGAGCAGTACTGTGCTTCAATTTGAAAAGCTGGTAGATAAACAAGGGCTCTAAATTCACTTTTCATTTCAATTAAAACCAGGTATAGCTGACTCAGTTTTCTCCTAACAAAGTTTTAATTTATTAAAATAATGGAAAAGAAGACATCTTTTATTTGTCTTCATAAAAGAAGACTTCTTTATTTCATTAAAAATATTTTCTTTCCCCTAAACTCAGTCTCTGTAGAAGACAGACCACCTTGTCAATAGCTGATAATTGTCTCTTATGGACTGCCACACTTACAGGAGGTCCAGGAAGACCCGGGAGGCCAACATCACCAGTCTTCCCAGCAGGACCCTATACAAAGACAAAAGAAGGCTGTGATTGTGCGTTGATATAATTTTTATAAGAGTCGCAAAATCATTATTCTTTCATAGTATGTAATTAATAAATTATCATATACTTAAATAAAACGTTAATGAAACTTACAGGTGTTCCAGGTGGTCCACCAGGGCCTCTTTCTCCATTCTTACCTGGTAGACCCTTACAAAAGGGAAAGATCACATTTAGAATTTGGAGTACCTGTTCTGGTCAGCATACAATAACTTCAAGTTGCAGCACCAGATAGCCCCACTATGGAGCAACTTAACAGTTGATTTATCAAGCGTAAGCACAGGAGAAGTGAGGAAATCCCACTCACCTCATTGCCCTTAGGACCAGGGAAACCCATTACCCCTGGCTGACCACGTGGGCCTGGGGGGCCAGGTGGTCCAGAGCGGCCAGATTCACCCTGATTACCCTGGGATAAACAAAAAAAGAAAAGAAAATGTGGCATCTGTTAGGTGCAAGAAATGAATATTCATGACATTAAATAGTGAGTGAGGATGAGATCAGGCTAGAGACACTGTCAGTCAAAATTTATTAGCTTCTTCATATTTCAACTAAGTTTCTGTATACTCTGCATTTTAAATAGTATAAAATGACAAGATTTACAGCATGTTATTATAGTGAGAGAACAAATAATGTGCTCTGTTAATTAAAACAAACAAAAAGAGTGACAATCAATCTGACTGTGATAAAAACCTGTCATGTTTATACTGTGGAATGAGGGTAACTTCAGTAGGAACACTAGTATAAACTATTTGCACAATGTACATACTGGAGGTCCAGGTTTCCCATCACTGCCAGGGCTTCCTGGAATTCCGGGCAAACCCTGTAATTGAAGAAAAAAAAAAGGTGTTATTCTTCAGTTTAAAATGTACAGTATGAAGTTACAGTACGTAAATATGAATATATAAACATACTATTAAAACTCCTTACTTGATTTTAACCTCTTTAATAAAGACTAAAACTCCTCCCATCTCCCCCCATTCCCATTAAGGGGAAAATTAGTGAAAATTAACAAATTCTTCTGTTAGGAGTTTATCGCTTTCTCTGAGAATTGTATACAATGAAGACATTGGACATTAATCAAAGTTGTCAAAGATTATATTCTTTCATTATTTGGGATGAAAACTAATTTCAGGTGTTAAAAATCAAGGAATGAAATAATTGATTATGTACCTCTATTTAAAAGCAACACAATTTGTAACATACTTTAGTTAACTTATTTTTTTAGTTATTATTTTTATTAGATTTTAAATAATTTGTTGATAAAATCTTTATTAATTCATAAATATCATATCATTATTCATTCATAAAATCTTGTTTAGCTCTCAGAAAGCTGCTGTCAGGCTGACTTTTGAATTTGTTGTCAGCAGTTGCTAATTCTTAGTATAGCTCACAGAATATTGTTACATTCTGTACATATTACACAATAGATTATCTCTGAAAATCTTCTTAATATATGTTATGAAAATCTGACCAAGAGGTTCTTTGCTTTATTTCAAATAAGCTGTAAATAGGAGTAAAATACTTAAGTATATTGAAATATGTAATTTAATGTATAATTGAATTATTGAAATTTTAAATGTAAGCCTATTTAAATAATAAGATAAATATAAATAGATTTAAATAAATTAATCCAAATACCTATTAAGTAGAACGAAGCATAATGCATTTTATAATAAATTATAAAATTTGCTAATATGTAGACAATATAGAAAATCATCCAATGTTAATTCACATTAAAGCCATATCACATGATAGTACACAGCATACCCTGAGTATTGGGGAGCATGTTCAGCTTCATATAAGCTGCCTCATCAGTTGTAACTGATTTTCTCTGTTATCTATTGCGTTATACTCTACTTAAAGGAATTAATAGAATATTTTTCAAATTGGACTCCTCTATTGTATCAGATCAGATGAAGTATCTCTAATAGAGTTTTAGCTCTTTTTCTTGGAGAAGTCCTGTCTTACTCTCATTCCGGGAAGACCTGGGCCTCCATCTTGTCCACGCTCTCCTACTGGTCCACTGGGGCCAGGAGGACCTGGGCTACCGCGTTCACCTGCAGGACCCTAAAAAAAGAGGTGTTGAAATTCACAGCAAGGAAATCAACATCATATTGAATTTGAAATCATCCATTCAAATTCATGTGGATTCTAGGAAAGTTTGGCATTTTTTTTAGAGGAAGACTTTTACCTTTTCACCGGGAGATCCATTGCTACCGGGTAAGCCACGGAAACCAGGGGAGCCCTGTCAAATACAAGAACAAAATATGGATCATAGGCAATATGACTTAGGTGGTAGCAAGTGTTTTTGTTATCTAAAGTATTTAAAATTAGACAAATTATTATGCAAATTAATGAAAGAAATAGACAGAAACAATATTTCACGGTAGCAAGAAAGACTACAGAATTATTTTCCCTTTGGTTATACACCTCTTCTTGAAATCGTATCCAATCCTTTTTTTTTTTTTGAACCATCCTGCTCAAGTTACTTAATTAATGAGTTTTCTAAATTAATATAAAAAATAAAACAACACATTCAGTCTTAAACAATTATTTTCTTCTAATTCAATACTGAGAGCTTTATTTTATTGTTTTAATATTTATCTTTACTACTATCTTCATTGGCTACAAGAAATTTGAATTTAAATTTTTATTTTCAGCCCCATTTATATATTTAATATGATTAATTTGTTCACTTTGTATCTTTGGTTCCCTCAAAGCTTCTGCAAATACTGCAACCAATTATTAAATTCAGGAGTTATAAAGAGATCAGCATAATTTCCTTTGGTTCAGAGGGGAACAGAAAAAAATTGAAAGGGTGTTGCTATTTGTTTTACTGAAGAAATCAATTAAGGAATTCCTTTGTGAGAATGCTCTTTGGAAAGTTATCAAATCTACAAGCCAAAAAACCTATTGGTAATAAAGACATTACAACACAGAAGACATCCTGAAAATATCGTTGTTATTGACATTATTGACATTTAAGATTTATTGATTATAAAGATGTTCACATAAAGACACATAGAATATATATGTGGACTGAATATAGAAGAATTTGCATTAATTTCACTTTCCAGAACTGAAATTTCATGATTTTGTTCATTTTTGTTAAATGAGAAGTAATTTTGAAATTAAGTTTTTTGGGGTTTATTGTTTGTACTGTTTTTCACCTGCATAGTTCTCAGTTTCTGGTTGCTTTTCAGCACAAATCTTTCAATACAACTTCTAAGATCACCACTTCTTCAATATATATTAAAAAAAAAAAGAAATAAATTAATTTATTTCAGACTGAGATAGATTCAAACACTGCAATTCAGACAAGGAACTAGATAAAAATTCTCCCCAGTTTCATAACCCAGCTTCACATCCAGAATTTGCTGAGAATAGATAAGGAGTCAAATTTCTCCTCCAAGTATTTTTTACACCACATATTGCTGTCTCTGTATTAACTCAGAATGTACTTCATGTGCATGGTCATCTACAGCAGCTTACCCTTTCTCCAGGTGTACCAGGTATGCCATTCTGGCCAGGTTCACCATTTGCACCTCTTTTGCCTTCCTCACCAGGAGGTCCAGGAGCACCTGGGGTGCCGTTTTCACCCTGACAAAAAGAGCAAAAAAGCCCACCAGTGAAGTTAGATGTCTCCAAAAAACCCCCCCAGATTTTGTATGGGCAATGATTCAGGGTTCAGATTTCCTGGGAATAAATCTTTGCATGCATGTTAAAATCACTTACACGCTCGCCTTTTGGACCTGGATCTCCTTTTGCACCGTTCTTACCAGGTTCTCCCTAAATAGGAGAAAATGTTATAAAAATTATGGATTTCAACAGGGTATTATTCTAGAGCTACTAGGTATTCTAAATTACTAAGAAGTAGAAATTATATCATTCAAATTATTGATTAATTTTTATTATTTTATTATTTCTGCTAAGGTATTTACATGCACTAGTTGAACCTGAATGTTGAATGTACGAGGCTCCTGAAAAATCCAGTGAAGGAAAGATGTGATAAAATCTTAAAAACCATTGAGTAATGTTTTATATCTGTTTCTGACTTATTTCAAACATCATTGAGACTTTTGCTTGACATTCTTGAATATCTTCTCTAACAAAGAGCTATGTGTGGTGTAAGGCTGCCAGGAAAGAGCCTGCTGGGGAAAATGACAGTATAAGAGTAGGTACAACTCACTAGCTGTGGACTTAGCACATGGGAATTTAAACAGGTGAAATTATGATTTTAAGACAACAGATTTTGTCTAACATAAACATTATAGACTAGCTTTTTTGTTATGTATTTCATAAAGAAATTTAGGAATGAAAATAAATATTATTGTCGTATTTATGTATAATATTCATATATAGCAATATATAAATGTGTAAAAAATAAATATATATCTATAAAGATAACTGCCTACTGTTATTACAAATTAATTTATTAGATCATCTCAACTGAATAGGAAAATTCAATGGATTTTCTTTAATAGTATCAGAACTACTTCCAGCATATCTATTTGTACAACCAGTATAATAAATATTAATAACTCACCGGAGAGCCTTTTGCTCCAGGGTTTCCACTTGTACCTGGAGGACCAGGAAGACCACGGCCTCCTGGCA